>QANU01024517.1:508121-535505 GCA_003254905.1 Nissolia schottii
TTTCTTTTTTCGAATTTTCTTTTGTCTTATTTTATTTCCTTTTCTCAAACAACACTTTTGTGATTCTCTTTTTTTAAGAGAAAAGGAATTCATCATAAATAGCAATGCCGATTCATTTATTTATGATGGTTCCTGCAGTCATGATTTGTGGGGTCCACCGGATCATTCTCATTTAATAATTTGGCATATATTGCTATGAACATGTGGCAAATGTAAAAGAAGAAAAGGATGACAACTAATGCAAGATATTCAAAATCCAACAACCATCTCAGATCCGCAGAAAATTGACATAATGGCCAACGATGCTGCCGTGTTGACTGTTGATTATCTGCAATTGACTAACCCCCAATGATTTTTTACAAATTATTTATCTTTTCATTCTCTATTTTGCATTTTATATATTTAATTTGTTTCTTGTTTTTCATAAATCAAAGAAAGAAATTTCGCTAAAAAACATGAAACAAGTTGAAAACAGAAATCAATCGCATGCCCTTCATGTCTTTAGATTGGTTATAGGGCCTGTGAACCAATGGCGACCGCTGAGAATCCAGTAAGAAACCACAAGAAAAAGAACACAGCCAACAGCAAAAGGGGTGTAGTTGAGTGTCTCAATGGTTATTGGGCATGAACTGGCAATGAGAAGAGCATGGAGATTGTCACCACCCAATCCATCCAACTATGACCCCATAACGGCCCAAGTTGAATGGCCCTGGCTCAAAATTCTTTTCTGCCAATGTCACCCTAAAGAACATTGGAAGAGCATAGTCTATGTAGAGGTCAATAGTTGCTATGGACACCATGGCCTGAAATGCCACCATGCTTCCAAGAGACTGCAATAAAGTTAGAAGGGAAGGGATTATCAATTATGGCTAGTTATTAGATTGTGCCAGCTATCAACTTAATTAATATGGAATGGATGTTTTTTTTAAATTACCATTTGTTAATATCAGATGATAAATTGTGTGTTATAAGTTGCAATGTGTTTTCACTGTTTACTAAGAACATTAGAAACATATATAAGATATATACCGTTAGTGCCATGCAAAATGATATGAAAACTGAAAGCCAAACTGCATTTAGGGGAACCTCCTGCTTGTTAACTTTATGCCACAATGATGATAATGGCATGGCCCCATCTCTTGAGAAAGCATACGCCATCCTGTATATGTTTAAATATTAGAATATAAGCTATTAATTAGAGAAATTAAAGAGTAATGTTATTTGTATATAGTGTGAGACATAGTGATAAATCTTGGCAAAGAGAGAGACCCAAAGCTTTGAACTCATTTATTACCACAAAAAGGCTTCGCATCTTTCTTTTTCTTTAAATATATATCACCATGTCCCCAATGTACAAAACATTTTCCAAGATTAAGCACCTCTCATGTCATACGGAAATTAAGCACCCTAATATCAGGTAAGGTTTGGTTACCTTGAATTGCTGGTAACTGAACTCATACCACAGAGAAATACGGCAACTGCAACAATCATCAAGCAAAAAATGCCCCCAAATCCATGGCCATATCTTCTCTTGAATGCCAGAGTGAATATTTCAGTAATGGCATACCCACCAGCATCATTCTCTTCACTCAGAAGGTAAGGGATGTCAGTAACTACAAAGGTAATGCCTATTATGTAAAGTAATCCAACAACCATAGATATCGTGACCGCGCTGATAATTCCTTTCGGTCCATTTCTATCAGCTTCCTTGGTTTCCTCTGTCTGAAAATGGAAGTTTGCAATTAAAAGGGAAATCTTAGTCTAAATCTTTTAATAACTTTAACTGCTCAATGGAAATGAATATAAGAAAATTCCTTACACTTGAATTGAGGTCATTAATAGAGGTCAAAAGAATAACAACTCTAAAAGCTTTTGAAGGCAAAAATTTCTTTTTTACACAATAAAAAGTGGAAGTAAAGATTTTACCATATGAGCTGATGCTTCATAACCAGATAGGCCATACTGACTCATTAGAAGTCCTAAGAGAAATATGTAGGGTCTGCTTTTGATTCCATTCCCATTTTCAGCATTGAAATGAGTGAAAACAAACTTGGCACTTGCCCTTTCTGTTGCAACTGTTGGAATCAGAATCATAAGCACAAGAACACCTTAAAATTTTCCACATTCCAATTAGATATTCCGATTAGAAGGGAAATTTTTTTTTAAAAAAAGAGAAAATATGAAATTTCTTCATACCCACAACATTCCAAATAGCACCCAATTGTCCTAAAAGTGATAACGTTGAGATAGGAAGGCTGCTAATTAAACCATGTAGGAGCGAAATTTCACCATGGATAGCAATAACTACATATTTAGATGCCTCATATCCACCACCATTTTTACCACCAGTGCTAAGGAAAATGATAACCTGAATCAATTGTTCAAGCGAAAAATCCACACTTGGTGTCACTGCCCACTGCAAATTAAAAAGGAATCATAAAAAAGTTAGAGATTAAAATTGATTACATAGAAATCAGATCTTCATCTTACACAAATTTGACCTTGCAGTAAAAATTAGTGAAGGATGTTGAAATTCTGGAATATGTGACTTCTCAAGTATACATGACCAACAATATTAAACCTGCATTGGAAGAGAATGAATAAGTTACTTGAATTGATTTACTAACTCAAAATAATGGTGGTTAAACTCTCGAGTTAACTCGTAAACTTTTACGGGTTTACGATTTTACTACACAAAACAAGTTAACACTTAAGTAAACTCTTTTTTGGTAAACTCGCACGAATTTAAGTAAACTCTCAATTCTACTAGCGAGTTTACGAGTTAAAATTTATCTACGAGTTTACCTTAAAATATGCAAAATTTGTAACTTTGTTAAATACTTACCTAACTTTGTTTATATTAGCCAATATCTATTGAGTTTACTAAGCTAATTCATATATTTGTTATAATTGAACCATGTTTTATTAAACTATAAAATAATACACATACAGAATAAATTATGACATAACAACTAAGTGTCATGCGTTAAGTTGTATTTTATGATATTTCTTTCATTAATTTAAAATTAACATTATTCAATTCCAATTATAAATACAATATTTAATCAAGTTTAGTTCCTAATTATATTGCTTATAACATATTTTTTTTTACTTATGTAAACTCTTACGAGTTTACGATTTGAGTTTGCCGAGACTCCACGAATTTACTTAAACTTTCAAGTTTGACAACCTTGATAACAGCCATAACCAAATCCACTATCGGTCTATTCCCTTCTGTTCCATTGTAAGTACCACTTTCAATTGTTAGATGCATTCATAAATCAATATATTTAGATATATTGCATCTATATATATATATATATATATTAATTTATGAATGTACCTAATAAATTATCTTCATGTAGAGGTCATATATCTTGTTGGTTCTTGTTCAACCACTTTTAATTCCAAAAATACTTCTTGAACACTAAACATGATGTAGATATTCTGCTTGATATCTCACACACATCATGAGGTTCATCCTTCTAATTCCCACATGGCTACCCCAAAAGGAAGAGGCGATGTTTTTTCACTACAAAAGGAATTATGCATACCCCAATTCAACTTGCTTTGGACTCTTAAACCCATGAGTGTGATGCTTAGTTAGTGACCTAAGCATATGTAACGAGTCCCACATCGGATGGGTTTCATTGAAAGAGGGGCCTTATAAGGCATTGGGCTCTCCCTCCCTAATAGCTAGCTTTTAGGGTGTGGTTCTCCCAAGGACTTATGCCCGTTTCAATGGCTCTCTCATTGAGAGCCGGCCAAACGGAGAGGGCTACCTACGGAGGGTTCTGACCAGCAAGAGGCTGAGTGAAGCGCTGAGTGAAATACCATAGAGTGGAGCCGGACTTATGCCCGTTTCAGCATACTATATCACTCGAGTTTATCGCTGGCATAATGTAAAATCGTCTGAATTTCTAATGCTTTCAGTTTCCATTGATTTGTATTGTAGGGTTGGCATGTTATGACAAGTTTCAGTGGCACAATGATATGGATAGTTAGTTAGGGATTAGTTAAAATTAGTTACAAGCCACATGGGTTGTAACTGAATAACTAACAGGGGCTGATTGAAATGCCCAACTATAAATGGTTGTATCTCAATAGTGAATGGCATGGAATAACCTACCTTCAGTCTTCAGTCTTCATTTCTATTCTCTATTTTTCTCTGCCCCTTTCTATCTCTGTTCTTCATTCCTTTTCCCCTGTTCTTCGCATCCTCTGTTCTTCTTCTTCTGCATCTTATCACACAAATTTATCTATTTTATGTAGGCTATTCCCTTCAATTATTAATCAATCTTTTGACCAAGAAAAATAAATTGCAAACAATGGTGAAAACATTATCATATTGAAACATGCGTTGAAGTCACTAAACATGAACAGAACTTCAGTTTCTAATATTGGTAATAGGGCCTTTAAACCAATGGCGACCACTGAGAATCCAGTAAGAGACTACAAGAATAAGAACACAACCAACAGCAACAGGGGTGTAGTTAAGTGTCTCAATGGTTATTGGGTATGAAACTGGCAGTGAGAAGAGTATGGAGATTGTCACCACCCAAATAATTGCAATCCATCCAACAATGACACCATAACGACTCAAGTTGAAAGCCCCCGGCACGAAATTCTTTGATGCCAATGTCACCCTAAAGAATATTGGAAGAGCATAAGCTATGTAGAGGTAAATCACAGCTATGGACACCATGGCTTGAAATGCCACTAAGCTTCCAATGGACTGCAATGGAGTTAGAACTCAGTTAGAGACATGACAGGAATATAATGTAGACAATTATGGCTAGTGATTAGATGAGCTTATATATAATTCGTTTTGATATATCCTTAAATCGATGTATTTGGATGCAAATTGTATTAAGATAACGTACTTTTAAGAATATATCAATTTAGTCAAAAGTGACATATAAATAGGAGAGAATAAGATGCATACTGGTAGCGCCATACAAAATGATATGAGAACGGAAAGCCAAACTGCATTTGCTGGAACTCCTTGCTTGTTAACTTTATGCCACAATGATGATAATGGCATGGCCCCATCTCTTGAGAAAGCATAGGCCATCCTTGAGTTTGCTGTAACTGCACTCATTCCACAGAAAAATACGGCAACAGCAACAATTACCAAGCAAACAATGCCCCCAAGTCCATGGCCATATCTTCTCTTGAATGCCAGATAGAATATTTCAGCAATAGCATACCCACCAGCATCATTCTCTTCACTCAGAAGGTAAGGGATGTCAGTAACTGCAAATGTTATGCCTATTATGTAAAGTAATCCAACAACCATAGATATTGCGACCGAGCTGATAATTCCTTTTGGTCCATTTCTATCAGCTTCCTTAGTTTCCTCTGTCTGAAAATCAAAGTTTGTGGTAACATAATTATACACTATCATTCAATCATGTATTGACATATCAGTAAAAATGATTGACTCTCCGATCCAACGTATCAAAATTCCCACATATACTGACAGTTTAAAACTTCTTGACATTAATAATGTATCATAATTAAATCCATCCTGTAATAACTTAATCGATCAATGGAACTGAATAGCACAACATTATGTGAAAAGAGAAAAACAAAAAAAGTAGAGAAGATTTACCATATGAGCTGATGAATCATACCCAGTTAGGGTATACTGACTCATTAGAAGACCCAGGAGAAATATGTAGGGTCTGCTGTTGATTCCATCCTCATTATCAGCATTGAAATGGGTGAAAACAAACTTGGCACTCGCCCTTTCCGTTGCAACAGATGGAATCAAAATCATAAGCACAGAGAGACCTAAGAATTTTCCTCATTCCAATTAGATATTCATTAAGTCCTTTTCCCTGAGAACTGAATTTTGAAAAAATATGAAATTTCTTCATACCTACAACATTCCAAATAGCACCCAACTGTGCGAAAAGTGATATCATTGAGATAGGAAGGCTGTTAATTAAACCATGTAGGAGCAAAATTGCGCCATGGATAGCAATAACTACATATTTAGATGCCTCATATCCACCACCATTTTTCCCACCAGTGCTAAGGAGAATGGTAACCTGAATTAGCTGTGCTAGTGAAAAATCTACACTTGTTGTCCCTGCCCACTGCAAATGGAAAGGAATCAAAAGTTAGAGCTTCATCCCACACAAGTTTGACCTTGCAGTGGAAAGTGAAGGATTTTGAAATTCAAGAATATGAGAGTTCTAAGGAATACCAGTCCAACAATATTGAACCTGCGAGGGCAGCAAAATCATGCAACATGTGTTAGAGAAATGACTGCAGGAAAAAGAATGGCAGTGTGTCTTGTAAATTGTAATTAGACTGGACAAGCTGCTTAAGCAATAAGCTTTAGATTCAATTCAAGCTAAGTGGCAATAATCGAGTGCTAAAAAATTAGATATTTGTAACCACATTGTAGCATAAGAAATAATGCATGCTGGTGAAAAACATTACAACTCCAAGTTATGTGACATGTTATTAATTGTAAATGCTCGGGTTAAGGTTATGTTATTTGAACTCATCGGTCATGAGATACCGCATCAAGTCACTAGTTATGATTTCAATGAGATATGAGTTCTATTCAAATATTATTCAATGGTAAATAACTAGTAAATCAAAATAATGCCTCATAATCAATATATCCCGATAACATTTCTCTTTTGCAACATCTAAGCGAGAAACTATGTGATCTTTATGGTGTCAAACAGGCCTAGTTCAGAAAAACAATGCAAAAGAGAAAAAGAAGTGGGATACATTACCAGCCAGTGATCCAAGATGCAAAGGGAGCCCAATTATGGCCAGCAAGCTTGGCGCTCCAATAGTAAAGCCCACCAGATGTTGGATAAGATGAACAAATCTCAGCCATTGAAAGTGCAACGGTCATGGTGAAAATACAAGCTACGATCCACCCATATACCATTGAAACAGGACCACCATAGTTTAACCCACTGTTGTAGAGGGTGGTGATGCCAGTGAGCACTGATATAACAGAAAACGTAAGAGCAAAATTTGAAATGATCCTGCAATTGACAAACAAAAGGAATCAAAACTAAAGAAACAATACCATTAGGAACATTAACATTAAAATTATTTGGTTAAGGTTTGATTTCTATAAAAATTAGTTCTCATGTTTTGAATCCATAGTAACTATATATATATATATATATATATATATATATATAACGTGAAGATATTAATAAATGTAATTTTAATTTTCTCATCCAGAGGTAAATGAATAAGGATAAAACTATTAAATCTACTCAACTTTGAGTGAACTTACCTGATTTTTTTTTCTTTACACGATGATATGAAATGATTTTTTTTACAAGGAAATGAAATGAAATATACAAAAATTAAATTAACAGAATTTTGTGTTAAAGCTTTCAAAGCATACTCTTTTTTTCTTTTCGGTCAACGAATTCCAAACATGCTTAAATGAAAGAAAGGAGAGAACTTAACGAGAGATTACGCTTGAGCTCTTGCTTGTAACCGAGTTCATGAAGACGGGCAAGCCCAGAATCAAGAGGAGCATCGCCAGTTCTAACTACATGAGATAATGGCAGTGTCATGTTTTCTCAGTACCAGTGCTCTTGAGTTGAGCTTGCTTGCACTGAAGAAACAAGAGAAGCGAAGAGTCAAATTTAGGATGTGTAGTTTTAGATCAGCATAATCGATGTTGCAGTTTGTCGTTTGTTGCTGACTTTCCCTCCATTTTTTGTCGTTATTTTCTTTGAAAATTCCGGGCCTGCGTTGAAAATCTGACAAACAAATTCATCTCAAATCAAATAAAAAAAATAAATTGACAGAGAAGATGCCATTCCCATTAAAAATGGTAAATCAGTCGCTATCTGTTTTCCCCTTTGAAAATCCATCCTTTCGAGGAGTTTGAAACATTCAAAAATTGCTTTTTATAATAATTGAGAGCTTGCTGCTAGATATAAAGAACTACTACGTTTAAACGCTTCGCTCCTGATTTATTCAATAACTTTCCCGCACACGTAATGCCATCTTGAGGAGAATATATTAAATATTGCAAATTAGTTGGAGTGAAACGATGCACAAATTTAAAATGAAACTTAACTGACTGCATTTTACTAATTATCATTCAACCGACCATATATCCATATATAAATGTGTAAAAACAAATGCTGTAACAACTAAGTTTACTCCAACAACCAGCTCAAAGCCAAAGCAATTGACACCCGCATTTTGAACAGAACGATGCTAAACTCACAAACCCCTACAATTTTTACATATCTTGTGCTCTTTCCTACGTCTTTACTGCAGTCAGCGTGTCCTTACATTTTGTGATCCACCTAACATGGGGCTTGAGTCCCAGCTACTGGCTCGTGTATCTCCCTCGTGTTGAGGTGGGATATACAAAGATACAGCCTGAAGCTCAGCAGATTGCGCACGCTGGCTGTCACTGTTGATGGAAGTTGGCTGAGCACCATTGCGAGATTCAGCCAACATCTGGAAATATGCATGAGGCCCCCAACCTACATACGACACACACAAGAAATGGAACGGATATTGTTCTTCAAAAATAGAATGTTTAACCAATAACACATGACAATGGCTAGGCTTCAAGACACACTCAAGAAAGAAAGCAAAAGAAAAACACTATATTTTAGTCCTTAATAGACAGTTAAACAAAAGATTGGCTACAAACAAAGATGTCAATCTACAGCATAGTCTAACTTAAAGAATACATCAAGTGACATATTTTCACTCAGTTCCATCAACTTTACGGTGGGAAAGTTTTGCAGTTACAAGCTTTGAAAACCACGTTACAATTTGCGAAGGAAAGTGGGATGCCCGGCATGTGAGAAAAATCCATGAGACCTGATCACAGGCTGGGCTTGTTGAATATCCATCTTATGTGCAGGATTGGACCTAAGCCCAAAATAATTTTTGAACTAGAGCCCAAGCTTCCCACTTAGCCCAAATAAAAATAAATTCAGTGTAAACTAATTATTTAAAATTGAATATTAAATTTTTAACATGAAAATTATCTCAGAAACTGCAAATTAGGACACTAGACATGCTTGTATAAGATATAATAGATTTGCATACTGAGAAGTTGGGGTAAAATCATAGTAGAAAAAATAAAAAAATATTTTCTAGATTCAGGCCCAGCCCAAATGTTTTGACCAAGCTTGAGCCTGGCGAAAAGCCTAAAGTGATATCAGGGCCCAAATTCCATACCCACATAGGATATAGGGCTAGACTGGTATGAGCTTCGACAGGACTCAAAGCAAATTGCTATAACTTCACATCCGATGGCAACATATACTACAAAAGATGAAAAGAACAATTTATGGACATACCATCCATGTCATACGGAGGTGGAAAGAATTGCAAGTAACAAAAGGAAGCAATTGTAGTGCCTGCATAACAAAGGTTCACATGAGAAACATTGTGGAAAACGTTTACTTAAATACGTAATTAATCTAACTTCAATAAACAAACCTATAAGACCTCCAGCAAACACATCTTGCCAATGATGCCAATAATCATCAACACGAGAGACAGCAATCATAGCTGCCATGAGGATTGGTAAGAAAACAAGACAGAGCTTGGCAACGTGGCCCCTACGATCAAATGCCCTAATTTTTCCAGATAGATACCAAGAAAGATAAACAAGACCAGCAAAGGACCCTGCATACCAAACATTGAATGAGCACAAACAATAGAACAAGGCATTCTCAAGATAGAATGATGACACAAAAATACAAAGGCTATTCCAAGCAATTTCAAAAAATCACAAGGTTGATAAACTAACTATTTCGTATAACACCCAAAACCTCAACCTTTTAGAATAGAGGTATGATTAAATAGAGGTATAAAGATTCTTGTAACATTGTCTTTCTTTGAACCCAAACCATCAGCATCAATTTCTGACCTCTACTAAAAGATTGTCAAAGGATACTTACATGAGGTATGTCCACTTGGGAAACTTTTGTGCCCTTCCTTGATAACGCTCTTATCTCCAGTACACCTAACATCACTTGTCACTGGATCAAACACCTGAAATGTCATGCATCAATGTCATGTTTATTCAGCAATTAAATATACAGAGGCAATATGGATACCATGCTAAAGGTATTAATTAAATAGTCTTAGTAGTTGATATTGAAAACCCACCCCTTTCCCATTAGGGAAACAACGCCAGAAGAAATCTGGCCGTGGCCGTCCAACACCATCTTTGATAGCATCAGTTATCACCGCAGTAATGAGTACTGAAAATAGAAGGCCTGATATGCATTTGCCAATATGTTAGCATATTAAAATGATGTGCAAATAAGGATAGGAAAAACTTTATAAAGTTCAGAAATGTACCCAATATAGCATGGTGGAAGTCATAAACATCCTTTCGAATGAAATAGTACACAAGAATGACAGCCAGTGGCAACAATATTGCTATAATCTGTTCAGAAAATTGAAAATCAAGAGATTATATCCTGAATGTTGATCAAGTCTAGGGTTAACATAACATATAATCTCTGTACTGGTATAAATTTCTTTTAAGACACAATTCTTGGAAGTGAAACATACTGGAACAGCCCAAAAGGGAATAGTATTATCTTTCAACGGGTAGCTAAGGTCTGTCAACATCCCCTGTCCAACAAAACGGTGGAATGGCTCTATTATGTTCAAGACGGCGTCAATGATCACAAGAAGCAAAAGAATCAACCAGTCATGCATATGTATCCTTGCCACTTGTGCTCCATGTGATCTGATAGTGTGTGTGCCCAATTGAATTTCTGGCATTTCTCTGCTTCAAATGACAAATTAGGAAGCTTAGAAGGAATTAAGTTGAAGGAGCACAAATTTAAGGAAATTCAGAAAAAGTAAACACAGAAAGGAGTACAACAACAAAATGATGATGATGGCCTGAATGTATTGCTCTATTTTTCAATTAGATTAGTATTATGTAATGCTGTGCCTTATGTATAAGAAATACGTAATTATGTATCATTGTCATTGCCATTTCACCATAGGATCTTATTATGTATACTATTTCAGTAATTTACTACTTCTATGCTTGGTGGAAAAGGGTGGAGTGAAATGGAATAGGATGGAATGACAGTAATTCCAGACTTCCAGTGTTTGGATTTTTCTACAATAATGATGGAAAGAGCCAATGTTACAAAAACCAATCTGGAGATTGAACTGGCGAGGCTTCTGCATGGTTCAATTTGTGGTTACTGATTCAACTGTGATTAAATTGTAGATGAACTGGAAAATGTTTGAACCAGGCGCATGGCAGTTCACAACTGGATGATTCGGTCCTGTTTTAAGACTGGGAGAATCTTAATCTTGATTCCTAGATTCAATCCAAGGAGTCTTTAAGATTAATTATAGGTAATATCTCGATCTTGATATAAGCGAAAGTAATCCATCCTTGACATATCCCAAAACTATGTTGCAGTCACGGCTTCAAGAAACCACCACAAGGACAAACCAAAACCATTCCAAATCTAATCAACTATCCAGCCACAAGTAAATGCACTACTTCTTAGCTCTAGAAATAAACATATTCTACCATATAAAATCCCAAAATTATCTTCAGATGACACAGTTCATTTCAGCCAAAGAATTCATCATGATCATGTAAGGTTTCCTATGCCGTAACTATTGAACAGGCAGGCATTGTACACTTAACCATTTTATGCAAGTCAAATTTTCTTTAAAAGCAATCATAAAAACAAAAAGGAAAGGGTTCTTCCTTTTCCTTTTAGTTTCAAAAACACAGAAAAATCGTAGCTAAACAGGGGAATTTGAATTCGAAGAAAACAGAGGTCAGAGGAAACCGAAAACTGGTAGAAGCTCGAAATCTTTGACCGGTTAAACACAAAGCCAAAAAAATAAATAAGAAAACCAGAATTGTTTCAGAACGAAAGCAAATTATCAAGTTATTTGAGCTCCAACAGCTGGAAAAATGTTAAATAAGATGAAATCCAACTCCGATCAGGAAATCGTTCGATTGATAACGGCGTTACAGCACACAAATCCAACGGTGAATATTCTGCCGCAGCGTTTTCTCGGGAAACAAGCGCAAGTTCAAAGCGGAGTCAACTAAAGTCACTACTCTAAACAGAAAATTAAGGAGAAAAAGGAAGGACAAGAATAATTAAGGGGGAGAAAGCATGCGGAGTAGAGAAACACGCAGAAACAGTGAAACGTGCAAAGAACAAAGAGGAATCACAACGCGAAGAGAAAGAGAGGAACGTACCTGCAGCTGCAGAAGCACGTGCACGAGATTCGAGGTGACGGAGAAGGAAAAGAACAATGGAATTGTGATTTGTGTAAGAAACACAGAAAGCGTGTTAGTGACGAGTGGCGACGGAGAAATTCAAAAAAAGAATTGAAGGAGCAGAAACGATGGAGAAGGCGCGTGGAGTTGTTGAAAAGGAAGTGTGTTTCCCGATTTGTTACTTTCTTAAATATTTCCTTCTTTTTTTTTTTCTTCTTTTTTTTGGATGCTGTTGCAATGTTTGTTTCCAGTTCGATGTGATAATTAAGTAAAAGTCGTTTTAATTAAGAAAGTAAAATTGTGTGCCAAAAAAGATTAATAAAATTTATTAAAATTGCAATTTGGAGTCGCAATTGTCTTGTTTCCCAATTATTTGCTCTCTTAAATATAATACACAGCAAAATAGAAAAAGTAAGAAAATAATAAAAGGACAGGAACCGACACAGACAGGGTGGTGACAGAGGCCTAAACTAAGCCAATGATTTTCAAAAGTAAAATTAAATAAATAAAATGTTTTTTTTATCTGGAAACAATTTCAAATGGTTAAAACAATTATGTTATTTTTCATAATTATTGGAGTGAATGCGGTATAAGATCGAAAATAATTTATATTCGAAATGTACCCAAAAAAAATAATTTACATTCAAACTTATCTTCCACTACTTTGCCCTTTTTTCCTTTTGCTTTTGCTTTTCCTCATTTGGACTACTCATTCAAACTCTTTTTAAGGGTTTCCTCATTCACAATCCATAAGGAGTTATAATTCAGTAAGCATGTAACAACAATCAGTTTCCTTTTTTTTCCCCTAAAAATAAAAAAGCACTTAATGCATAAGCTATTAGTCACTCTTTCCCCTTTTCTATTTATAAAATGGGTGGCTATTAGTTCAGCAACCTTAAATTGCTGATCGAAGAACTGACAAAATGGGTTGCAAATTTGTATTTCCTCAACGTACACATTTCAAATCCTTATATAATATGATATGCTAGAAAGAGAAAAACCCTTTTCTTTCCCTATAATTCCTGATTTAAATATATAGCTAAATAGCAAATACCACCATGAAAAGTGTACGTTGTATTAAGCTTATAAAATTATAAACGTAAAGCGCAAAAGATTAAGCTTATTTATTCTGAAATTGGGCAGAATATTGTCTCGTGCTCGCACTTTAGAGGGACAAAAACGAGACATTGGCCATTGGAAATGCCATTTCGTTTAGACTAATAAGACTTTTTAGCCAGCTTAAAAACAAGGCGTTTTTTGGGCCTTTTGTTATTCAAACAAGGAGACAAGACAAGGTACCTGGTTGGAGATTCCCGATTTCAGAATTTGGAAAGGTGAGTGAGCATACAAAAAGTAATGTTTTTATTTTTCATCTATTAATTTCATCGAAGCACTGCCTATAATCTTCCCGTGAAATGGAATTTGCAGTATGGTCACCTCCAAACAAAAAAAATTATGGGTTGTTGAATGTAAAAAAGAAAAAATATAATTTAAAAACCAAATTATTAAGCTAAAAATCGGGGTAAAATTTTCATAAATGAGTTCTATGTGTAAATTTACACATAAACATGATCAACAAAATTTTAACCTTGCATCAAACGCATTCTTTGTGGTAACTCTTTCTGTTAACTTACATACATATTCTTTAAACTATATTTATCAAATTTTAAAATTGAAATGTCACTATCAATCATGACTCAAGTGTCACTGTGTAAGTAGTCAACCTAATCCTTTGTGCTCACTCTATAGAGTCATATCATTATTGGATCACATGTCGGCAATCTTATTGTTATGTCAAGACTATGCTCTTATGTAAATGAAAATGAGGAGGAAAAGTTGTCCCCTAACCACTATCTATCTATTTAAAATTATCTTATTCAGAAGAGAGCATGCACCATTTTCTTTTTACAGAGGCAGTGCCAGTGATGCATGAAGTTGTTCATAACAGAAACTGCACAGTAATGCTAGTTTGCTAATCTAGTGTTTGCCGTGTAAAGAAACGTCATTTCCAATTACACAAGTATACACAAAAGCAAAGACACAAAGGAACAAGGGTGAAGATTAGTGCAACAGAATGCCACAAACTCACTTCTGTCCTAGCTCCATGGCTTCCAAGGTTGGGCTATGATAAGAGAAAGGGGGCAATGCATCACCATTTCTCCTTGGGACTTGATTCATACCCGGAACCTCCATGGCCTGCACAATTGGTGAATTCTGATTCATGTTGGAATTGGCTTGAGATTCTTCCAGTGCCCGGAAATATGCATATGGACCCCATCCTTAAAAAAAACAAATTTAAAAGCAGCTCAGGAAATAGTTGATATATGCTACACTGATTCAGACAACATGAATCAATCAAATAATAAACAATGGGAAAAACGGATTTAACTGATTGGTAAAGGTAGCCTAACCCTGCCACCTGATTTCCCTCAAGTGGACCAAATCCACCTTAAAAGTTTTCAGTGTCAGTGTGTCATTGAAAAAGGGGACCAAACCCAACATCATGCTGAATTTGTTTCAGTTAGGTATGCATATTCTAGTACAACCAATTTCCACTTGACCAAGCTTTTAGGCCAGAGACATCTATCAGATGAAATGCTAATAATTTAGTGGCAAAAGTGCAACGGTTACAAAGGAATTGAGTTAGTTACAAACATGATTATTGCTCAAATAGTCAAATATCCTGCACCATAATGGAGATTTAAAATTTCTTGAAACATGCGACAACAGAAAAAAGGCCTGGGAGAGCAATGAATTTGGTGTAGTGACACATGTCTAATTAAGTGCACCTAGGTCGTTGTATTGTTTGCAATTCAACGTACAGAGGTTAGTTATCATGCTGCTGGCATACAAACCAATAAGAGTGATAGAGGTGTTACCATCGTCATTATAAGGCGGAGGGAAGAACTGCGCATAGCAAAAGGTTGCCACAAGCAGCCCTGGAAAGAAACATAAAGATTGTGGCCATGAGTTTTGTTTACCAATTACTATTTATAAAATGAGTTCTGCTATTTAATATTTGACTCTGGCCATGAGCCTTTTACTTTCTTATTTATTTTTTTTAAGTCAGTAAAAACAAACCTAAAAGACCTCCAGCAAACACATCTTGCCAATGGTGCCAATAGTCATCTACTCGGGAGATTCCAACTAGAGAAGCAGCAAGTAAAGGAAGAAACACAATGCATAGTTTTGCCACGTGCCCTCTGCGGTCAAAAGCTTTGATCTTCCCGGCTAGGTACAAAGAGAGGAAACCTAAACCTGCAAACGACCCTGCAGAACGAATTTAGCACAGATTATAGGTGACAGAGTATTTTCTGAACAAGTTAGCTAGTGGTCTGATGAGTAAATTAATATACTGATGTGTATATGAAAATTACCACCGCCTCAGAAATATCACTGTACTAAAATTCAGCACTCTATTGAGTTGCCGTAGTCTGATAATTGATAAACGTCAGAACAATGTTTACAAATTTCGTTAGCCTTCGAACATTCTATCTTTATATGGATAAAAGCAATGGTGTTTTCAGCCAATTTTGTGCTGCTTCTAATATGTTCGCCTAATCAGTGAGTGCTAAGAGATATAATTCAATGTTCAGTTTCGACCGATCTGCATAAAATGCATTTTCACTCCAATCTGCTCACACTAGAACTAGATCAAGCAATAGAATAGAGGGATTAGATCAATAGAAATATATATTGCTCCTCACATGATGTATGGCCGCTTGGGAAACTCTTGTGTCCTTCTTTTATATCACTGTCCTTGCCATGACATACCACACCTCCCCATTTATCATAAACCTACAAAGTTAATAAAATAGAAGTAATAAGTAAAGACCCCTTTCCTGGGCAGATTACCATCAGTATAAAATGAAAGTTATGGTTTTGTAAAAACATTTGAAAACAGTTTCCATCGCAGACAAAATGAAAGCATCCAGTAATTACAATAACAGGGGAAGACAAGGATTTTTTTTTTTTTTTGGTTAAAGGAAAACAAGGATTATGATTTAAGAAGATACAGAAGTTTATTTAGAGCAATTGAATCTGGTCTGGCAGCTCTTCACAAGAGATGGACACAACCCATAACGGTCTTATACCCTCTTTGTTAGACCCTAATCACAAGCGGTCAAGAGTAATGTTACCCACTGTCGAAATTTATTGCCATAGTTTTTTTTTTTTACAGAAACAAGGATAGTAGTTGGAAGAAATATGACACAACCTTCCAGATCATTCTATCAACTAAATTGGGGAAATAATTTTAGCATTCTAGATTTTGTCACATAGAGTAAGTTCCATGACTTATACTTGCTCACCTCTACTCCATCTGGAAAGCAACGCCAGAAGAAGTCTGGCCGAGGTCGACCAACTGCACTTTTTATTGCATCAGTCAAGACGCCAGTGATCAGAACAGCAAATAGGAGTCCTGCTAGCAAGGGAGTACGTACATTAACACCAATTCTTCAACTTTGTGTGTGAATTATGCGAAATGCGAAGGTTACCTAGAACACTGTGGTGCAAATCATAAACATCTCTCCTACGCATATAGAAGAGAAGGAAAACAGCCATTGGCAACAGAATCGCATATAGCTGAACATAGAGAAGAAAAAAATAATAATAATTACAATTACTTGCATCAGATAAAAATATGTCATTGCACATGATGAAGATGCGGGAAGTAAACAGTGTATGGGCCAGTCACGTTTTTCCTCGTCTCTTTGAGCAAGACTTAATTTTCAAACTAGTACAATTAGCTGTCAGGATTTTACAATAAAACAATTTAACAATAGAGTAATGCTATTATTCTTAAATAATGAACTACAGAAACAAAGGGAAAGATCCCGTGAGGTGCAAGCAACCGATATAGAGCTTTGAATTATTATTGTAATACAGTGAAGGAACTTACAGGAACGGCCCATATGGGCACGGTGTTGCCCTTCATGGGATATTTAAGGTCTTCCATCATATCCCTTCCCACAAAGCGGTAAAATGGGTGAATGATAAAGAGAACAACCTCTATTACAATGAGAAGCAGCAGTATAAACCAATCACGAAGGTGATTCCTTGCAAGAGTGACCCCATGGGATTTGATGGTATGCGCAGCAGGGTCAACCTGCCCCATGCCTCCCTGCCGTTATAAACAACCAAGAAGAAAACTTCTAACTGAACAGATTCAAATATGGAGGACAATATTTGATTAGAAAAATTGGCACACAAACTACGGTACGTAATCACCACTTGCAAGC
Organism: Nissolia schottii; assembly: GCA_003254905.1. Classification (NCBI taxonomy): domain Eukaryota; kingdom Viridiplantae; phylum Streptophyta; class Magnoliopsida; order Fabales; family Fabaceae; genus Nissolia; species Nissolia schottii. Next base: position 525,621 of record QANU01024517.1, read on the forward strand.
ATTTCCTGCCATACCACATGATTGCGCCAAGCCAATCAGTCAGTATAAATGTGCTCAGTTGAAGAAATTGGAAATTAAAAGAAACTCTGATGACTATTCTCTCTTTTAACGAATACACAGTGGATATACCATACAATTAGGCATAAAAAGAGGGAACTCATGGTGGATATATAATTTTTTTTTGGGTACAAGGCCGGATTTGAGTCCGTTATAGACCCTTACTATATTTCGAGATCTCAATTTCTTTCGAATCAGGGAAGGGACCCTGTCCCTACATGCCTATATTCAGAAACTAAGCACATGTGCTGTCCCTATAAAATTGATTGGCGCGCTCATATTGGTCTGAAATGAATGAACAATCACTATGACTAATTTGATGCTTCCGTGAAAAACACAAGCATAACCAGGTCCCTCTCATCAATTAGCTCTGCTAAAAACAATAATTAACTTACCACGAGAGAGAAGTTAACGTATTATAGTGAAATTTGTGTGTGTGTATATATATTCGAAGAAAAAAACCGAGTACAGAATAGAGTGCAACAACTGCAGCGACTCCGATCCCTAGGAGAAGAAAAAAAAGGGGAAAGGAAATGGAAGAGGAAGTTGAAATAACCTGAAACGGAGCCAACAGTCTTCCAAAAGATATGAAGCCTCGCCACGCCATGTGGTAGTACCGCCACAATTCACGAGCGTCGTACTCACCAGATTCTGATTGTCAACATTAACCACGGAACATAAGAGACTTCGGATTCGTAATTGAAATTGAGCCAACAGTGATAGATAGATTGGGAAAGCGAGAAATAGAGTGTAACTTCAACTTGTTCTGTTACCTTGTGAAAAGCCACGAGCCCTTGGGAGAGTGAAAGAGAGAAAACAGGTATTTGGAGATTTTCTTGGAAAATTTGAAATGTTTTCCAGAGAAAAAATAAATAAATAAATAAACTGGTCACACTGCGTTTGGTGAAAGAAAGGAACTTTCTTCCACTTTGAAATGAAAATGGTTTGGCGGGGGACCGGAGCGGTTTATCCTTTCTTATCCAACAAATCCTACTTCCCAGGTAACTAACTCCCACTTCCTATTTTTCACAAATAAGATTCCAAGTAATTCATAACTATTTTTCGTCGGGAAATGAGCAGATTTGCATACGCATCTTAACCATTAAAAAGTAATAAATAGTGATGATAAATGCATAATTTTAATTAATAGTGTCCGTATATACAATTTAACATCTAAAATAAAATTTGTATTTACACTTTAGAGGAATCATTTTTCTTTTTCAAAACTGGCCGATTGCAAGCACAACGAGAGTGATCTAAATTTTTTATGAATTGTTGATAATAAAGATAAAATTAAATAAGAAAATGTTTTAAAAAAAAAGTTAGAGTGAAAATGACAAATATAGAGAGATGGGAAGTGGTAATTGGTGATGGATAGTGGGTTGTTTTTTTTTCTTTAGAAAATTTTAAAAAAATAAGAAAAAATTAAATAAAGATAAAAGTAAAAGACAAATTTAGACATCAAATGACAGTTGTTGTTTTTTTTTTTCTTTCAAATCCCCTTAATCTTATTGTATAAATAATAAATCGCAATAAGTGGTGCGTGATGCTAAATTATATGATTAGACGTGTAATGGTGTACTTATGCATATTTGTTTGTCACTAAATCAACGCCTTAGTTTTATGTTTACCTTTTATGTCAAGTGAAAAGGCATTCCATTTAATTTTGAATTTGTAGCCTGCGATAGAAACGATGGTATATAAAGTATAAACGGTTGATCATCAATGCTGCCAGTTTGCCAAATGCTTAATTGTGTTAAGCATCCATACATGATCAAGAGATTTCTTGTTTAACTAATTAAAAGTTAGGTGAAATATTACAGAAGAGTTCTGCTACATGTACACCAAAAATCATACACCATACATACACTTCGTATTTATATACATAAAGTTTGTGTTTTAATTCATGTAATGTTTGTGCACTTAATTAAGTATAGTTGAGAGTATCATTTACAAATTTGTAATGTTTGTGCACTCATGAGAATAAAATTTGTGCTGGTGTATGTATGGGTGTATGCAATTTGGTGTACATGTAACATTTTTTATTGCGGAATTACCAAGTCGTAATAATTATATGGTGGATAATCACTCGGTGTCCACATCACTAGTTAGCAAAACCGGGTCCGACTAAATAAAAATCATTAAAAAAAAAGTTAACAAGTCTTTTACAACTGGGACCGGGGGTCGTATATCCATAAATGTCACCTTTAAGACTACATGACAAAATTAACATAATACTAACTATAAGTGATAAGGGTTTGGTGCATAGTCAATTCCTTTCCATGGTTAGCAATTATGCACATTCATTTGATTGATCAAAATTCAACTTTAAAATTGAATAAAAAAGGTGTTACTTATAAATTCAGCTTATGAAATCGTATGGGATTAGTCGAAGTTCGATAGCAAAATTCGTTGACTGCAAGTTATTAATTTAAATCCATGAGAGCCATGATTAATTTAGCAAATTAACATCTATTGATTATCTTTTTTATTTTATTTTTGCTTTACACCTATTGATTAGCATTTTTTTTTGGGGTCAATCCTATTGATTATCTTTGAAGTGCAAATAATGGTTCGACGTGGTGCGGACTAGGCAAAACTGTATCCAAATTTTATTTTTATTTTCTGACTAAGTCAAAAAATGGAGGCTTAGTGATGTCCTTTCTATGCCGTCCACTTGTTTCAGATTGGCCTCTGCCAAGATTTCTAACGGCAAGTTGATTTTGGGAGCTGTCTATGTCTAAACGCATTTTTTTTTCTGTAATGAATCATGGGTAATATATCAAGTATGTTCTAGTTGCCAATAATTGCTTGCATTCATTGGTGTCTAGTGTTTTATTTCACCATGCACTGCCCAACATCTTGGCCCTTACTCTGTAGTGAAAGTTATTATAAAAGCGTCAATTAACCAAACTAAGCCTGAGATTAATCAATTGCTCTTTACCTTTTGAGAGATTATTTTTGCCATGACCTATGTGGGCTTTAGTTTATTCTGTAATAGTTATGAAATTGGGCTTGGCCGAAATGAGTTTTGGATTAGAATTTACCAGCTTAGTGGGCTGGGTAGCTCAAGACCAAAAACCAAAAAAGACTGGTTGGCTTGCTTAGCACATCTCATTGAATCGAGCACCATTAAGACCTGTGATTCTTAAGTAAACGACATTCACAGAATTACAGTTGACGAGACCAAAAATCCAAAAAGACAAGTAATATAAAAGCAAAATAGGGGACAAAGGGCCAGCATGAATTTTGATTTTAGTCATTTTACTCTATTCACAATTTGAATGATGACACATTGTGAACATCCAAGGCCATGACGATGATGAGGTTCTCTTTGATGGGTTTTGTTGAAATATGTGATGCTTTGTGCATTACAAATAAGCATGTCTTATCTGCTTAATTTCCTTGTTAATTGGCTTTTTGACAATTACTTATGCCCTCCAGCAAACAAACCAAAGAGCTTATGAATATGTTAATTAACTTGGTCACGTGATACAATTAATTTAACTATTGTTTATTTTACTTATTATTGTACTATTTTTAACGTATGCATGCTGTTTTCTTTTTTTTTCTCTATTATAACTCTGTGAATTGTTGCATTTGCTATTATTAGTGAAACGACCTCATCTATTTTTTTTCTCCCCTCTCTCCCCTTCACCACATAACAAAGTTAATTGTTACTTCAGTAATTAACGACTTAACATGACGGTAAGGACTGAAACCTTACAAAAAAAATTATGAATGACACTTTTAGAAGAAAAAAATAATTATAAAAAATAAAATTTAAAATTTACAAGCGATTAAAACATATTTAACCCAAAATTACTTGAAATAAAAAAAAAACGCAATCCTACTTTTGAAAGATAATTAAAGACTAGGTCATCACTTGCAATTAGAGATGATGAATAATCACAAATATATAAGTGAAAGATCACGCCATAATAAATTAATTTAAATTGATAGATTCTTCTCTTTTAGCTTGCTTGCCCAGTGACTATGGCTGGTGAATCTCACCGCGGGAATAACTGCGCACACAAGGTCTCGAACTCGGGACCTTGCTTAAGCGATACCAAGCCGTTTCCTGCTTGGACCAACTTCCGTTTTTGATAGATTCTTCTAGCAGTAAGAAAGTGTTGCTTCTAGAATATTCTAATAATAAAAGAAGATTCCGGGGCAGTAAAGAAAAGAAGGGCAGGAGTCCTTATACGATTTGCTGGCAAAACCTGGGAGTAGTCATAATACACGAAACTGGAGAGTAGTGTGTCCCTAAGTTTATGAGTGGGTGTTTGTTAAAGAGAAGCCCAATCCAGCCTGAAACTTATGGCTGTTTCTTAAAGGGAACACACTCCGTCTTTCACTGCGAGGGACACAACATATTGCACTCTTTTCCATACCTTTCCATTTCTAATGCTAAAATCCCCTGCCATGTCTTTGCCGTTGCTAGAGTTCCCCTGGTTAAAATGAATTTGTAGGATTGGGAGTTATTTTGATTATTGTTATAAATAAATTAAAATAAAATAATATCTTTGATTAATTTAAATTGATGTGAGTTGATATTTAGTTCAATTTTGTCATTAAGTCATATTTATGTTTTCAAACTATTAGTAAGTTTTTTCATTGTATGTTACATAATATAACCTTTAGTAATAATAATATCATGTTAGGTTCCTTTATTGTATTTTTTTGTGACACTTCTTTGTGCTGTTTATCTAATTCATCATGGAATTTTACAACTATAAATCAATAATTTAATTATTTAGTTTGTGATATTACAAATTGCGAGTCATGTTAATTCTTGATTATATTATTATTAATAATGTGTCATTACATATTTGTTGATGTAACATAAAATGAAATTTGATCAAACATTTCGAGTTGCAGATAAAGTAGTGATACTTTTAAGATTAATTTTTAGGTTTATCATAAATGAAATGAGACAAATGACTTATAAAAAAGAAAAACAAGAAGATACCTTTAAGGTTGAGAGCATAATTATAAAAATTTCAAAAAATACAAATCTATCCATTGACACAATTTAATTTGTAGCTCCAAATAATCTCAAAGTCTAGCTAATCTCAACCCCAAATCATCTCCCTTCAAGTTATTAACTTGAGAAAGTGTTTCTATAGGACCTTAAAATCAAAGCAAATAGGCAAGCATAATCGGAAAAGTTCATCATCCTTGCCACCAACTAAGAGTCATATATAGGACATAGGATTAGATTAGATTAGATTATATAATAAGCCTGAAAAATTAGTAGTAATTAGTCACAATGGACCCGCATTAAATAGTTCAGAGTTCAGACCCACCCATCCTCCATGTCATTGGAAGAAAAAAAGGCATACAAAGTTGGGAAGGCGGGGCCATTTCCTGCTCCTTTTGTGAAAGCCTAGGGGGCTTGTCTTTGAGCAGCATTAATAGGGCGAACATTCAATTTATAGTAGGCTTAGTAGGCAAAGTAGCCCCAAACACATCGTAGTCCAAATTAATTTCATTTTTAATCTTCTTTTGCTCAAATATAAGAGATCATGATACTATGATTTAAATCTTGACTCAAACCTTTCAATAATGCACGCCTTGACATTCCCCCGGCCGGTTAATTTTAATATATTATTAGTATAAAATATGATATTAATTTAGATGCATTATTTATACTAATAGATAAAAGGAGTAAAAAAAATTGGACTCTAATTTATTTTTTTTATAAAGCCCTTGATTTTAATTTTTTATATTTTATATCAAGGACACTAACGTACATTTCATTATCTGTTATTTATTATCCACTACCTATTATTATTGTCATTATCCTTTAGTTATTATTCACAATCACCCAATTTCTCACATTGTTTACAACTGCTATACTCACACCTACTTTTTTCATGTTCCTCACTTGATAGACACTTAGTATCTATCAAGGTATACTAGTAATAGACAAAGGGAGTAAAAAAAAAAATAGATTTTGGTATCTAATTTATCTTTCCATAATTATCCGTAGTTTTATTTTTTTACATTTACATATCATTATTAGTATGAAGGATAAAACATACATTTCTTCCTCGACTGTCCACTAATCATTATCCACTAATATCATTATTTACAATCACTCTCTCGCATACTCACACCATTCACACTCACTTTATTCACATCCACTTTCTTCTTTATATATTCTCACTTGACCGACGTCAAGGCCTACTAATTATTACGGTTTTACACTATTATGAAATTATATACTACTTCACGGTTAACTTTTTATCCAATAAGATGAAAAGATGTTAACGAATGGACCTCAAATTGAACTTTTTGTTTCAATATTAAAAATACACCATAGTATGATTGGTATGTGGGAATTTTTTTTCTTATTTACAAGTATATGAGATTGGAAAAACTAAATTGGGTTGTTGCAGCCCGATTTAGTCTTTTGTTAATATGACACCAAATCTCGTTGTTGTGTTATTTTTTTGACTCGTTTGATTTTATACATTAAATTGAGTTGCAACAACTCGATTTAGGTCTTTTTTCTCTTTCACAACTACACTCTTGCTAAACGTCTTTGATATATAGAATTCTCATAAAAGGATAAGTGCATAACATACTTTATTTTTCATACCGAACAAATCAAACACAATTTTAATAAAATAAAAATTTAAATGATAAGAGTTCGCCTATTCACCTACAAGTTAACTAAATAATCAAAATAATTGCAAGCAGAAATTTCTTGATTGTGGGTATACTCAAACTATTATGCATTTATAAAAAACATAAAGTCATTATAATTGGCCTAATGGTGAGGAGTTTTAGATAGTAAGTATGAGTTCATAAGTTTAAACATTATTAAATGTAATTTTTGAAGTATAAAAAAAAACATAAACTTTTAAAAAAATAATAGAAAAATTACATTATCTTTAGATAAAACTCGTTAAACAATATGAATTTGTGAATCCATTGTTGCATCTTTTTAGTTACGTTGAACGCTTAAATTTCTATTATGACTATTTATTAAAAACACTAAAGTTGCTTCTTTTTCCTATTTTGACCACTTTATTTCTTCTCTCTAACACTCTTCTTCCATTTTTCTTACTCTTCCACGATGGTAAACACTATCTGACTCTCAAGTTTTTACAAGTTCAACTTTAGTATTCATTGGCATCAGAGAAGAGGGGAAAAAAGAACAAAAGGAAATTTAGGTTGCTGCAACCTAAATTTGCTTTGCAAGATGTGTGTGTCGACGGACCAGGAGGAGGCATGGAATGCAGATTTTTAGTGGCGAAACAACTTCAGTTGCGGATGGAAATCAGATTCCAAAGCGCCACATTATCAAAAAAAGTAAAATTGGGTTGCAATAACCCTATTTAACCTCATACAAATGCAAATGTGCAAAAACATTCATACTCAGTAGTATTACATTGTTTTTTTTTCAATATGCAATTATAAATGGACCCAAGGGAAATTAGTGTAAATTTAACTTTTTTGCTTGTATCAATTTAGGTGTCATTTGGATATTCTATTTGTCACTTTGTTTTTAAATTTTTTTTATAGTCAATACTGTAGTCGTTTATATCAAATTGATTGAACAAGTAATCACTTTATAAAAAGTAATTTTTAATATTTTTATTTAAAGTTTAGATATATATTTTTTCAAAAAATGTCTATTGCACAACTTATTTGATAAAGTTAAAACAAATAATTCTGTTATTGTACATATAAATACAAAATAATTTATTTATAAGTTACATTTGTATAAAATCTTTTATCAGAAACCATTTTTTTAAAAGGCCACAATTAATTAAATTACATAAATTGAAATTGTCATAGACTGTAAAATTATTTTGATTTATTCAATAATAACTCCTATTTTTGTCAAATTATAACTTAATTATGCTAAATGTTTTAAAATTGTATACCATTACTCTACGTAAAATATTTTAAATTTAGATTTTGGGCGAAAGTCAATAAAACATTGTCATGCCTTTCGTAAATCATACATGTTGAAAAAAGCAGTGTGAACAATAACATACTTTGGTTAGATGCTTTTCGTTATTATAATTGCGTAATACTTTGAGTATACCCACAATCAAAGCCAACTGATATTATGTGGGGGCATGAAGATACTGGTTCCACCCTGAAAATATGAAGGAAAGGTAAGGAATATTGAAAAGTTGGAATAGATGAAAAGATAGAAAGGAGTTTTGGAAAGAAATATTTGTTGCTGAAAAATTGAATAGGGACAGAAAATACCCATATGTAAGATTTGTTTTGATACTTTGTCTTAGGAACGGAGAATAAAATATTTTTATTTTGGAACAAGCGATATAACATAAATTTAAAAAAGCGTTTTAATAATATCTTAAAATACTTTTTATTTGAATTATCTATCAACTAATTACACACTATTATACATGTCATTTAAAAAAAGAGCCCTGCTATACGTACACCTTAAAATTATACACCATACATACACCCGTATTACAATACAATGGGCCCCTCGACATAACCGCCCCATTCACTCTCCCTTCATTTCTCATCTAAACTCGCGTGAAGTCACACTTCCTGTTTACTTGCAGAATATGATATCTGTTATGGATTGGGCCATGAAGGCCCATCCTCTAAGACCATAACCGAGGGTCCGCAGATCCGACCCGACCTGAAACCTGCCCGTAAACGTCACTCAGAGAGTCCGCGAATTAACCTGACTCGACCCGAGCAATTTCTCAACGACTAGTGAAATTCTCGTCCCGAGATATGCTCTCCTCAGCGAAAAAGGCGCCGTGATCATTGAAGGCGGAACTGATGGAAATATCCTCGGAACAGCGAGAATCACGGATGCCACCCAGGTATTTAAACCTAACCGACACATCAGGTATGCTCAGAACCATACACCGCAGACTTTACTACCCTCTCGAACTTTTACTGACTTGAGCGTCGGAGTCCTTGCAGGTACCCGCTCGACGACCCAGAACCAGCAGAGAAGCTCAGAATCCAGAGTATCCCCTTAGTACAATATCATATCACATCACAATCTTCCGTTTTCTTTCTTCTCTCTCGTCGCTCTCATCTCTCATCACTCTCAACCTTCGTTCTTTCTTCACTCTAGTCACTGTCACTTCTTGCCGTTCTCTTTACTCTCGTATCCATATGAAAGATTGTGCACTCAAATCACATATATATCAGATTTTGCAAAATACTTAACTATAGGTTAAGTTTTATGCAAATCTGTAAAGTTTTGTGCATGTTTGTGAAGTCTTGTGCATGTGAACTAATTTTTATAAAGCTTGTCGACTAAAAATGTATAAGGATTGTGAAGTTATTTATGTTTGAGTAAAATCACAGTGTTGTAAACATGTGCTTAATGTTTGTGCACAAGGTCATATAATGGTTGTGTACATCGTCATATAATATTTGTGCACTAAAATTTGATATCATATTTTGCATAAATACTTAACTATGTATTAAGTAATGTGCATATATGTAAAGTTTATGCATTAGAATGTATAAAAGTGTGTGTGCACATGTATGTGAACTAATTTTTATAAAGTTCATCCACTAAAAATGTATAAAGATTGTGAACTTATTTATGTTTGAATAAAATCACAGTGTTGTAAACAAGTGCTTAATGTTTGTGCACAAGGTCATATAATGTCTGTGCACATCGTCATATAATGTTTGTGCATTAAAATTTGATATCATATTTTGCAATGTTACTTAACTATGCATTAAGTAATATGCATATATGTAAAGTTTATGCATTAGAATGTATAAAAGTGTGTGTGCACGTGTATGTGAACTAATTTTTATAAAGTTTGTCCACTAAAAATGTATAAAGATTGTGAA
>QANU01024517.1:536147-548382 GCA_003254905.1 Nissolia schottii
GGCTGAAATCGGGTACTGTTCACCCGATTTCAGCCCCGTCAACCATACATTCGTAATTTCTTACATTGTCCCATATATCCGGATTTTAACTCATTTAAAATCATATAAATGTATTTTCCCCCTCAAATGTGTGTGTATGACTTTCGAAATATATTTTGTAAGAGTTAAATATTTGTTCTGACATAATAAATAAATATATATATATATATATATATAAATAAAAGCGGAGTGTAATTATTTCGTGTTTGCCAATATAAATAATTTATAAAGAGGTAATAACAATTTTAGTTGATTACTAATAAAAGATAAATTAAATAACTTAAAAGTGTACAAATTTGAATAAAAATTAGACATCAGAAAACAATTATCCCTCTGAATTGCGTTTGTTAATTTATAGATAAAAGTTTATATAAAAAAGTCATGTTGATATTATATTAAATACATTTTAACAGAGTTTGACCATTCTAATTTCTAACTATAGGTTTACTTCTGTTAGTAGCCATAATTGATCACCGATAAGAATAAGAAAATTAAAAGAAAAAATAAGGCGTAGGTGGAATTGATGTTTGATTAACATTTTGATTCTTGTTGTTTTCTCTTTGATTCATTGGAGCAATTAAAATTCAATTAAAAGCATCTATTAAAAATTCTAGGCTTAAATAAGTTTTTAATATCTAAAAAATTGTGAAATTTTTGTTTTGATATCTAATAAACATTTTCTTTAATTATGGTCCTTAACAAAAAAAATATTTGTTTAGTTATTGTTTTGATCCTTAATTAACATTAATTGTTTCCATTAATTAATAATATGACAAACAGAATTTTAACTTAATTTATCCTATGTAACACCATTAATTAATCTCACGAGTCACTGGTTTAAAATCGGTTCAGCAGAGGGTAATTTTTAATCGGTTAGATTTAATGAACCCCCAAAAAAAATCAAATTCAATCCAGTTTTAGAAGAAACCGCTCCATAAACAACCCATGACAAAGTATTTATCAAAATATACATGTTTGACTCCAACAACCCAAACTTGACCCGACCTATTTGTCCATTTATTTAATATCAATTATAAAATACACTTACAATTTAATCCTTAAAAGTAACTGCATTACAACAAGTTAGTCCTTTTGGAAGAGTAATTATGTTAAATTTAAGGGTCAAATTTAATATAAGCAAATATTCTTTTAAGAAGTTATTTTACTAAGGGTAAAAATAGTAAGTAATGCGTAGTTATTATAAATTGTAACCATAAGAATAAAAGTGAAAATAAAATTGGACACTAAAAAATAATTATTTTCTTATATCTTCTTTATTATATTGCACTTGCAGAGATGTATAGATAACATGCTTAAATTCATGAAGCAACATGTACATGTTTCTTTTTTTTTGGGTAAAAGCTTGTACACGTTTTATAACTAAGGAACCAATTAAATTAAATTTGTTATACCCTAATTTTTTTTGGACAAAATTGTAATATTATATTTTTGTTAGTAATCTTATCAAACAATAAGAAAGAAAGTAACTTTATTTTTATTTTCCATCTCTTCCTTTATTAGACGGCTTCTACTAATTCGATTTCATATTTTCTTTTTTAATTCCGTCATTTTACTCTTGAATTTTACACACTTGTCTTTATGCTTTTAATAAATACACGTTAATCTCTTAATTTTGCAAACATTAAATTGGTTAATTCCTTAACCCACTAAATCTTTAATAGTCGCTGACGTGTCTATTGATAACATCATTTTCTCTCATCTCTCTCCTAATCAACCATAAAACATCGTTATTTTGATGGTTGATAGACCAATTTAACCCAAAAAAGTTAAAGGACTAGTTAGTCATTACACTCTTCCACCACTTTCTCCACATTGACTTTGAGCCCACCACCATCCACACTCTCATTTCCACTACCATTACGCGTTAATCCTCACTACCACCACTCATACTACATTCCCACTATTATCATCACCACCACACACACCCCTCCTCCACCACTACAACACCTTCCCATTCCTACCACCACTTATCACATTCTAAGAGGTAAAGTGAGTTATTAGCATGTCACACTTTGTGATTCATTAATTTTAGTTTATATATATTGACAGTGCAAAATTTTTTTATAAGTTATTTAATTAAATTATTTTATGTCCGTAACTTTTCAAGTATTGGGTAAAAAAGTTGATATAATAATATTTGATTAAATGACAAAAAAAAAATTATATTATCAATATTTTTTTTTGATAAATTTATATTATCAATACTAGTAATTAGAAAATATAATCATGGTGTAAATATGGTTTAGTTAGCGCTATGCCAATATTCATCCCTTAAATGACATGAGAAGTAGGGGTGGGAATAGGCTAGACCGCCTGTCAAGGCCTGCTGGCCTTCCGTTTAAGTAAACAGGTCAGACTTAACTATTACGAAAGCCTATTAAGCTTAAAAAATATAAACTTATTTTATTTTCAGTAAAACTAAAACCCTAAACCTTTAGCATACAAAATAACATTTTAACTATTAGACTAGCATTACTTTTTAATATAATTGCGTAACATCCCCAATGTTGGTCCGTTCAGACGTCAGGTGAAAACGTTAGCGTGGCAGTTGTCAGTGTCACTTTACAGCGCTCTCTTCCCTGCAAGCAAGCATACCCTTTTGTTGTGGCCACTCCCCCCATTTAACCTCCCCTACACCCCACGCGCTTTGTACCTCCAATACCAAAGAGCGTTGATGCGCGTGGAAGAAACTGCTCCCTCCATTAACGCCTTCAACATGTTGGTTGCAGTAGTAACTGCGTAGTGCAGTCTACACCCTTGTAACTTGTGCTGTTCCGTATCGTATGCATTGCTTTACCCGTTTGATGTGATCTGTACTAACACATTTAATTCGTGTATTTTATGAGTATTATTATTTATATATTTTAATTTATGTTTAACATTTAAAAATATATGATAAATAATAAAATTAATAAATAATAACATTTATAAAATTTATATTAATTATGTTTTATTAGTAGATAAGAATTTATGTGATGAGTGTGAGAATCAGAAATGACCTTATTACGTTGCGTCATCTTCGATGTTTTTATGTCTAGCTTCAATTGCGGCTAAACATCTTGTTTGCCCATTTATCGTAATTTATCCGTTAAGGCATAAGCTTCCAAATCGTAAGCGCGTATTCGAGAGGTAAAAAAAGAAAACGAATTACTCTACCCCAATAATGCCTAGCAAATTTCTTTTTTCTCTCTCTTTATAAAAAGGGATGAAACAGAAATTATGAGAGCTTAAAAGGGGTATTAACATAAAAAAAAATGTTACCAATAACCAAGTGAAATCTCCGACAAAAACATTCATACTAATAATTTGAAGACTAAATTTTGCTGAATTTACCTGATTTTGCATGGTTTGATTCTTGCACTAACGCCGGGGACACAGAGAACCAAAACCCAACTGGGTCCAACCAGTAAACCAGCTGTCAAACATCACACTGTTCCCCATTTTTTTCCAGTTGCCCCTCCTTTCCCATGGCCATAGTATTCACTCCCCCAAAGCACCCCCTCCAATTAAAAATAAATAAATAAACATATATAAGAAAAAATAATCCAAAGAAAACATAAAAATTGCGTGAAGCAAGTATAAGAACATTACCTGGACGCTAACTACACCTCTTTTTTTTCTTTTTTTTTTCTTCTTCTTTCTCTCTCTTTCGCGCTGCAAAGGAGGCGGCAGCAGCAGAAGAAGAAGCACCAAACAAAACAAAACCTCTTTTCTTTCTCCTAATCAAGAAACGATGGAGGCGCAGCAACCTCCAACGCCGCCGCCGACTGCTCCGCCGCTATCTTCGGTGGCTCCGCCGCCCCCGTCGCAACAGCCGCCACCAACCCACCTCAACTACCCGGATTCAGTGGACTCGTCCCCTCGCTCCCGCAACACGGACTCGTGGGACGAGGCCTTCCCGCCGGCGTCGTCAAAGCTCCGCCTGATGTGCAGCTACGGCGGCCACATCGTCCCCCGCCCGCACGACAAGTCGCTCTGCTACGTCGGCGGCGACACGCGCATCGTGGTGGTGGAGCGCAACACCTCGCTCGGGGACCTCTCCACGCGCCTGTCGAAGACGTTCCTGAACGGAAGAGCGTTCAGCCTCAAGTACCAGCTCCCGAACGAGGACCTCGATTCCCTCATCTCCGTCACCACCGACGAGGACCTCGACAACATGATCGACGAGTACGACCGGACCAACAGCACCAACCCTTCCCTCAAACCCTCGCGAATCAGGCTCTTCCTGTTTCCGACGAAGCCCGATTCCGTTCAGTCAATTCCCCCGATTCTAGAAAGTTCCGCCAAATCTGAGGATTGGTTTCTCAACGCCCTAAACGGCGCCGGATTGCTAAACAGGGGTTTCTCTGAGTCTGCTTCAGTGAATTGCCTTTTGGGCCTAGACGACGACGTTTCGGGGAACAACGTTGAGCTTGGCTCCAGGGACCCCGTCGAGGGTTCCTCCCAGCCTGGATCTTTCGGGAACGGCAAGAATTTGAAGCAGGATGTTCATTCCGTCCCCGATTCGCCCATGCTGGAGACCACTTCCTCGTTTGGGTCCACTTCCTCGTCGCCGTCGCTTGCGAATTTGCCGCCGATTAGGGTTCATGTGGAGGACGGCGGCGGCAGTGGGGTTAGGGTGCAGCAGGATCAGAAAGTGTTGGGGATTGAGGAGCAGTTTGCTCAGATGGGTGTGGGGCAGAAGCAAGATGAGGGATTCGTGGTGCTGTCTTCGCCGCCTCCTCCCCCGGTGCCGGCCACACTCTCTGCCGCGGCGGTTGGCGTGCCTGTTAGTTCCGCGGCGGCGGGTATGGAATACCAGAACAGGGTCTTCTCCGATGATGAGAGATCGGATCATGGAGTCCCCGTGGGATACAGAAAACCACCGACGCCTCAGCCGCAGTCACAGCCTCAGAATCAGTCACAGTCGCAGGCTCAAGTGTTGCAGCCTCAATTTCAGCAGAAGTCAACTGGCGCCGTTGATTTGCCTTCCCCAGATTCAGTTTCTAGGTATTCTCAATTTCCCTTTTCCTTTTCCTTTCTTATTAATTCTCTATCTGCATCTGTTTTCGGCATGGCATGACATTTGATTATCTGAATTTACATTGGATCATCATTAATTTGAAAGGTTATAATTCTTGGATCGGATCATCACTAACTTGCATCTGATTATTGTCATGTGGTTTTCTTAGTTATAATTCTGGCACGCCGGTTCGGTATTGTCTGAATTAGGTTGTTTTGTTGGTGCTTGTTTTGATCCTGCAGTGATAGCAGTTTTTCGAATGCAATGTCGCGTCCAAAACCTGTGATCTATCAAGAACAAGTTCAGATTCAATCTGGAACTGCAAGGGTTCCTAATAACCCTGTTGATCCGAAACTCAATGCGTCTGATCCACACAGTCGGATCCAGATGCAGCAACATGTGCAGGACCCTGGATACTTCTTGCAACAGCAATTCGAGCAACAGCCACCGCCGCAGCAGGCTCAACAGCAGCAGCAGCAGTTTATGCATGGCACTCACTTCATTCACCATGCCCCTCCTGGTGCCGTGCCAATTTCTGCATACTATCCTGTATATCCTTCCCAGCAACAGCCCCACCCCCAGCATCAACAGGTTTACTATATGCCTGCCAGACAGCCCCAGGCTTACAACATGGGTGAATCTGCCGGAACCGTCCCTTCTAGTCGTCCCCAGACACCGCCAAATCCTGGTGCATTGGTTCCACCTTCTGCAGCTTACAACCCCATGAGAAATGCCCCCCTACCTAAAAATGAAATGACAGCGGCTGCATACAGAGCTGCGACTGCTGGCACCCCTCAATTGGTTCAGGTTCCTGCTGGTCAGCATCATCAGCAACAATATGTAACTTACTCCCAGATTCAGCACCCTTCTCAGTCCATTGCTCCAAGTTCTGCTGCCCCTCCTAATTACGGTTATGATTATGCGGATCCTGCGCATGCTCAAATATACTACTCTCAACCTATGCCACCCTCGATGCCTTCTCAGTACCAGACCATGACACCTGGTGCTGTAGTGCTGCAGGAAGGTTCTACTCAGCATCCCTCAGACAACATGAAGCAGCAGATAAGAACTTCACAGCCATTATAAACTACTAGTCCTTGAAAAAAAATGAAACAATTTTGGGTTTGGTTTCCCCTTTTTTAAGTTTTATATGTAGTTCTCCTGTCTGTGGTGTTTGGTGCCTGTTTGTGGTATGTATTTGTGATAGAAAATAAGAAACTATGATCATCTTTGTACTCTTTCTTGGATGTCATAATTTATAGAAAAGGAAATTGGTCCAAGGTTTATACTGTATAAGTTCAAGTCTCAAACATTGTATTGTGAAGTTCAAATATCAATTCCTGCAATGATTGTCATATATCTTAGCGGGCAGTGTATTGTTTCTTGCTCTGATCTGTGTGACTGTGATTTCATTGTTTCATGAAAAACTTCATATAATTGAAAAGTGCAATGGATGTGGCCATTTTGGATCATGGACTTTGTCCTTGGTCCCTTATACAACCTCCGCTGTGAAGGACCACAAGTTAGCACTTTAGCGTATAAATTTGAACAAGTAACCCGTTTATTTGGCTTTTTTCATCCCTCTTGCTCGTTTTCTATGGGATGAAATCACATTTCTGCTGGATTGACTAGGTTTTGCTGCGCATGACCAAACAAAAATGTCGTTGCCAAGTTTGAGTTTTTGGAGCTTATTTGGTGAGAAAAATGATTGTTTGTAATAAAAAAATAGCTTCATAAATTGTTTACAAAGTTTAAAAAAGTTTGCTGAATAACTGCGAATCAAAAATGTTTTTTCTATTGTTTTGTCAAGACCATACGAAGCTTGAACCTGCGAACTCTAAAAAGGGAGATAATCAGAATTTAGATATCATTTGCGTTGGGAAAATTATCATTTTAAGATAAAAAAATAACTTCGAAATATAAGTATTATAAAATCGAAACAAGAAAAATTATTTGCAAGTCCTGTGTTAAAAATATTTTCTTTTAAAAAAAGGTTCATCAAAACGTCCCAATGTTTCTTCTCATTTGGCTTCTAGGTAATCAAGTGGGATCCTATGTGATCATTCCAAGCAGCAGAGTATGACTTTACAGAAAGATCATGCATCATAACGCCATGTTTTGTAATCATCTCAGTCTGCCTTACTTTTCATACTACTATGCAAGAACGCTGTCATAGATATTATTCTGTTACATTATTATTATTATTATTATTATTATTATTATTATTATTATTATTATTCAGACTTAAGGCAACTTGTGGCATCGGAATTCAAATGCTACACGATGCATACGAGTGCTCATTGGACATACTACATAGGCTAGTCCTCCATCCACTAATAAGTGTTGTTTTTTTATTTTTAGATAAATTGTTGACCCAATGTATGTAGACGTAATTAGTGGACGGAGGTAGCATTTGATTAAACCATCCACTCTTGACCAACCTATGATAACCGTGTTAAGCAAAAGAGATTTGGTTGATGGGAAATTTTGACGTATAGTGAACTTCAAGTTTAATATAACGCCTCCCGAACAGAGTGCACGTTGCATATGTTTCTTTTACTGAGTTTCACGTGACCTTAGTGGCAGAAGTACATTAGATTCGTTGTTTTATTATAATTAAAGAATGCACTAAGTACAAATTAGTGGTTAATTTAAGAACAACTAAGTGTACGAGGTTTAAGAGTTAGCTAAACCTTGGAAAGATGAAGCGGCTCCTCCTTAAACTCAAAATGTTGTCATCGCTGACATAAATTGTGGCATAAGTGGTTGATGCTGACTCTGCATCAAATGACTTAATATGCTTCCTTCTTGAGTGATGCGATCCATTATTAACATTATCATCCCGACAAGCTATAGCAGTTTTCAAAGGAAATGTGGACCCTACCCCGTTTTAATTGTCAACGGAGATGAAGGGGTCCCTCAACATTCCATAAGTTGATTTTTTGCTTAGGAGAATGCTTCTAATGCAATGCACATATAATTGGTGCATTATTGGTTACCAAAGTGAGTCTCTATTCAATGTTCAAAATAGCGGCAGAGAGTAGGGATTCCCCTTTGGGCGTGCCTCTTGCCTTGCAAACCCATATGACAAAAGCATGGGATGGGTTGGGAGAAAAGTGTATTAGGTGCACCAACCGAATTCTAATGCAAATATTCAATAGAGACGAAGGAGGGTGAATTTTGATGCAATGGTAAAGTAACCTTATAATTCAGAAGTATGAGTTCAAATGTTAAAAACAATCTTTATGTTTATGAGTATAATTATATACATCTACTTTTCTCAAATTTCATCAAATAAAAGTCTCGTCCACGAACTATCCTATGGAATGGAGATGGAGATCATTACCCTTACCTTCCAAGAACATAATTCCATAATGATGGGAAGGGAATCAATTAGGAGTCACTTCTCAACATTTGATTCTATGCCTCCTAAGATAGTTTTCATGGATTGGTGAACTGTCAACACATGAAATTGGGTGGGGTACCAAGTAATGAGCTGCCCCCACCAAAGGGCCCACTCAAGATGATCATCATAAAGATCTAAACTTTAGCAAAGATATATCAGAGGTAAAGATTACGAAAAGGAAAAAAAAGAGAAAAAGATCAGAGTTGCCCACTAAGAACTATAGTTGTGTTGTAATGAGCATAAGCATACGCCCTTGATAATATTCTCACAGGGATCTGTAAAGGGTTTGCAAATATTTGGAATGAACTTGTAGAATTGGAAAAAGGAAGAACAAACTGAGCGTTTATCTTTTCATAACAACCTTGTATTCTATCCATCTTTCACTATCTCATAAAACAAAAGTGAATATGTTATGATGGATGATTCTGTGTTGATAATGAGAGGCTGAAATTCTAAGAATTAGATCTGAACGGGAAAATATACCCAGAGGTGACAAATATACAATATATTCCATTTATGTGACTTAGAATGGCTGTGGCAACGTTTGATTTTACAACTGTTATGAAAAGAACTAGACCTTCTAGTTGAAGAACACCATTAACAACTGGTTATTTAACATAATAAACTAATATTTCTCAGAATGAACAAGATAATCAGGGACAAATTTTCTTAGCCATAGCTATAAGGATAAAAAAGAAAAATTCTACATACATATCAAAAAAATTAAGGGAAAAATTATCTAATTATTCAACAGTTACATCAAACACTCTTACACAGTTATCAGATCCACAAGAAGCAAGTTGCATACCCACATGATCTTCCTTGTTCTTCCTCCATGCCAGACGGTTTACAGTCGAGGCGTGACATATAAATGGATCTATACGCACAGCAAGAGAAGCAGCCAAACCTGAAGCGGCAATTGTTCCGTCATCTGCTCTGTTGTAAGACAGATTCCACAGTTCTATTTGACCACTTTCCATTCCAATGGCTAGAAGTCCATAGTTTCTCCGGAGGCCAGCCCAAGATAGTGCTGTCACACTACTCATAAATTGAGGTAAAGTCAACAGTGGTTTGACTGATGACGATTCCCTCTCAACAGCCCAGATTTTCACCGTCTTATCCCGTGAACCCGTTGCAAATTCATGACCATGTGGATTCCAAGAACATGACCAGATAATCCGCTTATGTCCTTCCTGCCTTGCAAGGAGACCATAGCTGATTTCACCAGTGCCTAAAAACCACAACCGAGTTATTAGTTTTTACGATTTATGTGGAGTTGCAAATCTTGCAGTAAAGGAGTTCAATAAATAATTTTGTTAGTATATAACTGCTACATCATTTTTACTCTTATTTGTCAGCTAAATTGCGAAAAAGATGTCAACAAGAGAAATCACCCCAAGAGAAAAATGCAGAGAAGGTGCAAACGCATATGCCTGCATCTTATAAATGTTGATGATCAGTCTACCTGTTATTGTAATTGTAAAAACGGAGAACTGACGATCCCTTGAGACAGTCAAAAGAAAGTTGTCATCATGTGAGAATTCCATCTGTGTCACTGTTAAGCTGTGTGACTGCAGGCGGCCAATTGCTTTCCATGAACCGACCTGCCAAAGCCATACCTCTGCTACAGTTGCAGATTGGGCCTGCAATGCACAGAACATATGTGAAATAATTAGTTAATTACCAAATAACATAGCGATATCATTGGTAATGCAGAAAAATGGATGGCAAAAGGTAAAAACTGACTACCATAACAGTCTAGGCCAACTAGTTCGAAATTAATCCAAAGATGAGGGGAAAAAAATATGTAATGGGATGAAAAAATAATGGCAATAAACAGCATCTAGTTCCTCAAGTCATGAGATTAGCAAGCAGAGAGGATTTCTATGTAACACTAAATCCTTTGTCAGCTTATACAAGTGCAAAGCTAGATTGACACCACATACCTTACATGAAGAAGCAACAAGCTCACCCTTATGGTCACAGCATAAAGAAAATAATTCATTTCCATGACCATAGAGTTTGTGTGATTCAGGCCAGAGCGTGTGCCAAGCTAGTTGATCTTCAATTGGAGGTTCAGTGAAAATAGTTGGAACTGCATCGGGAATAGTTTCTAGGCTGTCAAGACCATCAATCCCACTTCTCTCAGGGGCCTCATCTACAGCTGCATTGTAGAATAACCCTCAAAATCACAAATTTGAAAAAGACAAATGTACCAGAGTAGACTTTATAATTGTTTCCAACATAGGAAAAGACTAACAATCACTATCAATTAAAACTTGCAACGAGAACCAACCTTGAACATAAATAGGTTTCTGTGATAGTCCAAGAGCAGACATATTTGCACCCAAAATCTGAACATCTGTTGGGACATCATCAGAAGAACAAGACTTCTGCAAAGAGGCATTATTTAATGTCTTCAAAAATGACAATGGTGCTTCAAACACTCGGGCAACTTTCTCGTCCGCTCCACTAACAAAACGATGATTGCCCTTACTATGAACAACAACCATACAATTTATATCATGACCATGAACCTGAGGGCGAGCTATTTCATGCCAAAACTCCCCTTCATGGAGAGAAGTCTCCACTTTCCATGGAGCATAAATTCTAGTTGTCTGCAATTTTTGTACATCGTAATATCAATTGTTAGAGCCAAAACAAACCAAACAAATATTCAGAGAGTTATTATTTGATACACTAGCAATGTAGACCAAAACAATTATCATGAACCATCTCTCCTAAAAGCTTAAGGTGTAAGGTAGTCGTAGAGGTAAATGAACAGTTTATATCTTAATAACAATACACGTATGGCTTGGATATCATCATTTTTCTCTTCAAAAATGAAAAATTAATATAGCCAATATTCTTAACCTAGTTAGACATCACATCAAAGATTCGAGTGCAAGCCATTTTCAAATTCAAAAATGTATTGTTCAAATAAAACTTTAATAGTCACAATTGATTAATAGTAAAGATATTGTGGACAATCATATTTTCAAATACCTGGTCATGACTGACTGACATAATGTAATCACCGGATCTAGCCCATGCAACATCCGTCACTGATGCAAAATGACCAGAGGGGACCTTTTGTGGCAGCCAATCATCATTACCAACATTTCTCCAAAGATGGAATGATCCACCGTATCCGTGTGCTAATATTGAATCTCCATTTGGACTCCAGTGACCGCCACAGAACCCCAGCGCACAATGGCTTAGTTCCCCAACAGTGACAACATTCATCCAGACACCAGAAGTCTTTTCAGGTTGCCAGATCATCATCGTCTTGTCCATAGATGCAGATAATATGCTCTGTGGCTGGTAATAGGCATCCCCTTCCACAGAATCAACCAAAGGAGGCTGCCACATCACTGAATACACCCAATCCTCATGTCCAACTAAAAGAGATTCCAAGGATATCTGAAAAGAGGATGAACCAGCTACAAGTACAGGACCTTCTATATAGGATGACAGGCTTATTTCTTCCTTCTTGTATATTCCATGTCCGTTGGATATATAGCTCCGTAGTGCCATCTTCCAAATCCGTATGCCTTTATCCTGAGATGAACTCACCAGAAAAATGTTGTTTATGTCCCCATTGATGCTTATGGGTAATGAGAAGTCCAAGCTCCGGATCCAATCTGTATGCCCTTTCAACTCACATCCATGTACAAGCTGTGTTCATATGTAATAGAAGTAAAGAAATAACTTGAGAACATTTATATATATATATATATATATATATATATATATATATATATATA
>QANU01024517.1:548451-565516 GCA_003254905.1 Nissolia schottii
ATATATATATATATATATATATATATATATATAAGAAACAGAAAGTTCATGTTAACATAATTATGGGAGTGAAAATACCTTTCCTGTCCTTCCACCACAATAAAGGTGAATCTTGTTATCCAATCCTCCCATTGCAAGGACTATTTGCCCATCAGTTCCAGGTAACTCTGCCAATGACAGAGCTACCATAGATTTAGAACCAACAGAGAAAGAATCCAGACATGACAATTTACATTCTCCTACAACAATGAAGCAAATCTCAATAATGGTAGAGAAATACAAACATGGAAATAAACAGGGTCAATGTCATTGGGAATAAGGGCCTACCTTTGCTCGTCATAGGAAATACCAGTTCCCATACACAAACAGTGCCATCTGAAGAAGTAGATGCAAAGACTGCCTCAGATTGAGAAACCATAATTCCACTAATACATGTAACACCTTTCTTGTGTAATTGTGGCATTTGTAACACTTGCCTCCACTAAGAACAGATCAAACAGAAAATTGCAAGACACAGTCAAAGAAAGCTTCGAACTGACAAGTGCCTCTCATAACTTATTAGCACAATACTGAGAAAACAAAAATAAACAAAGGAACAAACTGCACCTTTCCATCAATAAGGGACAGTTCCCACAGAATAATAGCACCATCTGCATCACCAGATAGCAAATAATGCTGCTCCAACTGTTTTACTGCATATAAAAAGGGTAGGTGCGAAAACATATCAACCATTAATCATACTTCTAACATTGAGTCAAGTCTCTAATTCATATAACCACGACCCATCTATAGTCATGTCAAGTACTCTAATCCAATTAAAGCTTCACAATAGTGACAACTTTAGCTTGTGGGATTCAAGAAGATTGAAAAAGAGGGTACCTTTAAATAGGAACTTGGTGCTTGGGAGCCAGTGGGTGCAGTTCACAACTGCCTTGTGACCCGGAAGAGTGGTCAAAATTTGAGCACTCTGCGAAAACCAAATAGAATAAAAATGAAATCTTTAAGATAAAGGGAAAATGAAAAGTATAGCAAGCAGGTAATTAGAAGAGAGGGGGAGAGGGTACCTTGGGGCAGAATATAGCAACGGCGTTGTGAGCTCCAAAAGAGACGAAACCAGAAGCGCCCCACGAAACGTTGTTCACTATTCTGTTGCATCCTGCTCCGATGAACACTCTCTTCACCCCAACACCAGAACCACCCTGTACTGTCATGGTTCAGAGAGAGAGCGAGAGAGATGGCGGCGAAAGCTTTTGGGTTTGGTTTCTCAGGTGAGAAAGAGCGTCGCGGGCGATGATTCGAATGAAAGAAGAAAGAGAATTGGGTCAGAAATGGGCTTCTCGTCCCAGAATAGTTTTGTGGGCCTATGGCGTATTTAGTTTTTTATAATGTCTACTGGATTTTGTTCTTTTAAAAAAGAGTTCAGTCACGACTAAAGCCCAAAATAAATAAAATACCACTTTTTTTATAAAAAAAAAATTCATAGAGGTGGGCGATCAAATCAAGAAATTTTTAGTTGGACATAAGTGAAACTCATCATCTTTGGGCACACTTATGATAAAAAGTAAATTTTATTTGATGGGACTTAAATGGTTAGTGGAACATACGATAACAATAATATGATATAATTCATTTTTATTATAATGTATCCAAAATAATAAGTTAAATTTGTGTCAACCTAAAAATTTCTATGTCCACTTTGTCAAGCTCAAATTCTCCAATCAAACAAGTGTATATGAACAATCTTTTTGGAATAAATAATTTACAATTTTAAAATATATCCTTATTTAAAAAAAGTATTTACATGTCATTGATTGAGAAATTAATTAAAATAAATACATAGAACTTAATACAAGTTTTATATTTTTTTAGAACAAACTTAATATAACTTAAAATTTGTAGGACAAAATATATATTTAACATTAGACATTCAATCGTGTTCTGGTGATTGCTTGGCACCGGCTCTTCAAAGAAACATAAAGTCATCGATTAGGAGCGGCGGGTAGGAACTTGGAATAATCTACCATTACCATGCATCCACACCATGCTGATAATATATGGAAATGAATCTTGCCCATTACCTTTTTCTCAAAAAGAAAAGTAATTTCTCGACATGATTAAAAGGATATATTTAGAAGATAATAGAATTACATCCCCCCCCCTTAAAACTTGAACTTTTTTAATTGGTAATTCCCAAGTAGACAACTCTGAATCTCTGATGCTGCCCTGTCAAGCTTTTTGACCAGAAATGGTAAATGCGAAAACCACTTGAAATTCATAAGAAGACAATAATAAATAAAATATAAAATAATAATAAACCGCCATTTACATCTACATAATTCTTGAAAACTTATAACATTAGCACAAAAATTAACAAATACAAATAATTTAAAAAAAAAAAGAAAAAAAAAAGCAGCATCCAAACATCTGAACAGAAGAAGGAAGGAACCAAATCCAAAAACAAAAAACGTCGCTGTTTTTCTCCTTTCCGACAATGGCTACCGTCCAATCCGATATACTCTCTGCTTTCTGCAAAGCCTCTTCTACCTTCCGCAGCTCCCTCCCACGCGGCGGCGCCACCGCCTTCCGCGTCCTCTCTCCGCCGCGCAGGGCTCCCTTCCGCCTCAGGGCTTTCTCCAACGGCGCCGCCGAATCCGCCGCCGTCAAGGTCCCCGATAAGCCATCGATTTGCACCGCCGACGAGCTCCACTATGTCTCCGTCCCCAATTCCGATTGGAAGCTTGCGCTCTGGCGCTACCACCCTTCTCCTCAGGTACTTTCCTCCCTATCTGCCCCCCAACTCAATGCTCAACTTTGAAATTGAATCGTTCCAACTCTTCATTCAAATCGCACCACGTTGATTGCGTTTTCTGAAATTTGAAATTGAATACAATACTTGTTTTTCATAGGCACCTCCGAGGAATCACCCTCTGTTGCTCTTGTCTGGAGTGGCCACTAACGCCATTGGATATGACCTTTCCCCTGGGGTAAATCATTTCTGCACGTTTTCCTTCATTTATTTTTTTCGCGTCTCAAAATTTGTTAGTGTAGCTTGTATTTGATCATTGTTAGTTAACATGTTTGGTTTTTAGGTGGGAACATAAAAAAATTAAGTCCGGAGCTTTAGAAGTGAGAAATTTTCGCTTTTGCCGGCTGTCAGCACTGATTTTGATTATGGGTGTTCTCACCTCAAAACCAAACATGCTCGGTTATTTTGTTATGGTGGTAAACTTGTCAAGTGCTAAATTATGGGGTTTAGTGGTCAACCATGAATGCTCAGAGTTTCCTTTAGTGCGAGGAATTGGTTGATTGAATGATTAAACATATGCAACGATTACATGTATGGTATTGGTAATCAAATCGATCACACTCTGAATTGATGTTATGACTTTTAAGTATAAGATCTTAAAGCATGATAGCAATGTTTATGAGCGTTGGAGCCGGGACTTTTGGGTTTTGATACTAATATACTATCTTAAACTGCACTTTGGTAGTAGAATTCTGGATGCCTTTTCCCTTAAAGAATGCACTGAGCATACATATTTGGATTCTGTATCCTCCATATTGCTCTGGTTAAAGTTGAATTTTCCCTCCAATTAACCTATGTTTGAGTAACCAATGATGCTGTGTGCCTAATTATAGCTGGTCATTTCTATTTTCTTGGCTAGGCTATTACATCTTTCTTTTTTTCTGGTTTATATAACAGACTTCTCACTAATGCATGATATGTACTGCAGTCGTCATTTGCACGCTACATGTCTGGTCAAGGATTCGAAACTTGGATTCTTGAATTGCGAGGAGCTGGTTTGAGTCTTGACAGTTCAAATTCCAAAGATATTGAAAAGTCTGCCCAAGCAATGTCTGATAAGATGGAAGCTGCTTCAGAAGGTGCAACCAATGAAGCTGTGGCTTCGAGAAAGGAATTGAATAACATTTCGGGTACAGTATCTGAATCTGACATTTCTGCTTCCAAAGGAGTAGAAACTGAGAACGGCGCAGTCCGAGGAGAGCTAACTAGGTTAGCTAGTGCTTGGGATGAATCAACATTGGTGGCAAGGTTGACGGATACTTTTATGCTTTTGTCAGAAAGAGTCTCCGGCTTTCTCAGTGACAGTCAATCCAAGGTCATGTCTACCAAATTACTCGATCAAATATCAAAACTTTTGGTTGATTCTCCATTATATGAACGATTCATTGATATAAGGAATAAACTTTCAAGTTTGTTGGAAACAAGGCAAAACTCTGGTATTACTAGTCAAATAACTGATCTGAGTCAAAAGTTAGTAAATATTATCGAGGAAGGCCAGCTCTCTGTTTCTCCTCCATTATTTGATCTACAAGCTCGCTTTGCTTCTACAATAGAAGATTTTCAAAGGCAACTTGACTTGATGGTGAAGTATGATTGGGACTTAGATCATTACTTGGAAGAAGATGTTCCTGCCGCGGTGAGGTGACATCTTATCATGTTGGAAAGCTATATATTCATCACTCATTTTTATTTTGTTGACAGTGATTAGCAATTATATCAATTGCAATGACTCTCTTCTACCTATTATTTAACTTTCTCCGGATGCACATCCCTTAAGTGCAAGGTTATCAAACTCGAGATTGTACCAATTTTGTTAACAGTTTACTAAAACTCGTAAGAGTTTACTAATAAAAACGTGAACTCGTTTTGTGGAGTAAAATCGTAAACACTTACAAGTTTACCAGTTAACTCGAGAGTTTAACAATATTGCTTATGTGACTTTTTTGGTTTTAACTTTACAGATAGAATACATAATGAAAGAAAGCATTCCAAAAGATGGTAAAGTGCTTGCAATTGGACACTCCATGGGTGGTATCTTGCTTTACTCAATGCTGTCACGGTTTGGTAAGTCTTCAGCTTTTGGTGGTGTCAATTGACCATTAACCAATTTTCTTTGCTTTACTATCATATTCTTTGTTTTGCACTCTGTTCTTTAAGATTCATAATGGTCTGAACTATAATGTCCAATCATTTTCTCTCTAATGATGGGGAATAAATGTAGGATTTTGATTTGGAAATTCCTGTAGTGGGCTGATATGATCATCATGTTCATCTATGGCTGTTAGGTTATTTCTGTCCTAGTGTTGGGTTGACCAGATATCAAGTCTTTGAACCTCTTCTTTTGCCGTAACACTTGCTATTTTTTGTTCATAACTTACCTTAAACTTATGATAGCATTTTCTTATAAAAAACAAAAATTGTCAGCATAAAGTAGCATGTGCTGCCAGTAAGCATACAGAGGTGTAAATCCAGATTTATCAAATTAATATCTAAGTTGATTACTGAACATTTGCTATCATTTCATGTAAGGTTTTGAAGGAAAAGAACCCAGATTGGCGGCAGTGGTTACACTGGCATCATCTCTGGACTACACATCATCCAAATCAACTCTGAAGTTGCTCTTGCCCCTTGTTAGTGAATAGTTTAGCTTTTTTTTGTTAATTCCTACATAGCATTAGAGCTGTTAAATTGGCATAATTACTGTTAAGGTACTAAATTTGGTAACTTGTTAAACAGGCAGATCCTGCACAGGCTCTGAATGTCCCTGTTGTTCCTTTGGGAGCAATGTTGTCTGCTGCTTATCCTCTTTCATCTAGTCCTCCATATGTATTGTCATGGTTAAATGCTTTGATTTCAGCTGAGGACATGATGGATCCAGAATTGTTAAAAAGGCTGGTCTTGAATAACTTTTGTAAGTATTTCTATCGGTTAGAAATATAAAACCATTCATTCGCCTTCACCTAATAGCTTAAGCTGTTTTGAGGATTGTTCTTGGCACAGTATCATAGGCTCTGACAAAATGATTAGGAGTCTGACCCTTGTTGCCCACCTTTTTCATGATTAAGTTGAATCTCTGTGCAAGGTAAAATGAGCTTGTGCATTAGGCTCTTTTGTGACATAGCATGTGGTTCAGTATTTTTGCAGTGCTATGTGGTGCACTTTAGGAAGTAAACTTCATGTTGGAACCATCTTGAAAAATAATCTTTGGGTTATCATTTGACAAACCTGTTTTGTGAAATTCAAAACTATGATTATTTTCTTTGATGGTTATTAAAATTCAATTCATTTTCCAAAGTGCTTTTGGAATGCCATAATCATGCTAGAAGTACTTTCTGGATATTTGCCATTTTGCTCCAATCTGCAAGTAGGATATCTGGGGTCAGAGGTCAGAACTTAATTAGTCTGGAATAGGAAAGAAGTTTCGAGTTAAGCAAATTATATGTTGACTTATCAATTGTATAATGATCTTAATTTGATACAATTATTCTTGGAAGGTACCGTACCGGCAAAACTACTCTTGCAGCTCACAACAGCATTTCGAGAGCGCGGGTTATGTGATAGGAATGGGAACTTCTTTTACAAGGACCATCTGCACAAAAGCAATGTCCCTATCTTAGCTGTTGCTGGAGACAAGGATATGATTTGCCCACCTGAAGCCGTCGAAGGTATTTTTCAATCCTAGATGGTTTATTTGCCTGTTGTTTCAACAAGTGAACATTCTTAGAAGTTTGTTTTTTTTTTTCCTCTCCCCCTTTTTTCTTTAATGGCAGAAACCGTCAGGCTGATTCCTGAGCACCTTGTTACCTATAAACTTTTTGGGGAACCCGAAGGCCCACATTATGCTCATTATGATTTGGTTGGCGGAAGGCTGGTAAGAATTTGCACCCTTTGGTTGTTATTGTTAATTTTTATTTTGGATACTAGAAAAAAATGTTGTCAAAAAAGAATAATGTACTCAACTTCAAATTGCAGTTAATTGACTCGACCACGGTCAACAGTAGCAAAAGTGGATTATATAACCTTAGGCGAATCTTAAGCATTGCTTGTTTCTTTCTTATCAAGAATTTGTTTGTTACAAATAATCGGTCTATATTTTCTTATTCCTACCTGCTTTGTTTGTGATTATAATTATTTTTTTCTATGCATATTTTGAATGCAGGCAGTAGAGCAGGTATATCCCTGTATCATTGAATTTCTTAGTCGTCATGACAAATGATGTACACCATCAATTTCATCAAATACATTCTTTTTTTATCGTGCTTGAGTAGTAAATTCCGAAGTCCAAATACAAGATTGCAACACTCTTGTTGCCTTTTGTACATTCCATTGGAGCCTATGCAATACTCACATGACTGTGGATGTTGATCACAATACAAGATTGCGTATGTGTCTATTTTACTGGGTACATGATGCAGAAAAGTTGGAAGAGTTTATCAGAACCTTTGTGCATTGGAGTATGAAGTTTTCACATTCTGTTTTCTAACCATAGCAGTTAAGGGTCACTCTGAATTACCACCAAGGATATAGTGATCGGAATTATAATTCAGGAGTCTGTATGAATATATTTGCTTGCAGCATAGTCTCTGAAATCTGTAGTGCTGTAAGATTTTTGTACAGAATTTCTTACATGACACACTCATTAATACTATTTCCTGCGCAAATTTATTTTAACGGTAGCGGCTAATTTATTGTGTTGTACAATACTTCTATCAACTTCGTTATATCTATTTCATCTCATTAACTTTTAATTATTAAAAATGTATACTCATCTCAAGAAAAATACGTGCATGTCCTCATTTAATTTTAAAATTAAAATTAAATGAACTAGATATACACAACTTAATCCAAGTTTTTTTCCCTCTAACTCATTCTTTGAAATGACACCTTTTGTAAGGCCAGAGTCTCCCAAAAGGTTCGTAATTCATGGAGGGCATGGAACATGTTTCTTGAAAAGTTGAAATAGACACATTGTCGTCATTGGAAGAAAAGGGTCAAGAGCAAGATGATGAAGCATGTACAAGAGTGAAGAAATTGTCTGTGGCATCAAGAATTCTCTATAATGGTTTCATCTATCCACAAACCAAAATTGTGTTCATAGGTCTCTACCGTTTATATTGACATCTCAAGAATTATCTATATCAATCCTTGGTTTTATTAGAAACTATTTTTACTCCAAGAAATTTAGAAAATCAAGATTAGTATTGATCTTTTGTTTATTAATCCTGCCAAGATCCAGATTTTGAAGCCTACTGTAAATTTGTAATTCAAAATCCTTTCATTTTTCCATACTCCTTTGTTTATAAAATAAAGTAGGGAAAACATCGTCTCAGATTAAAGTTAAAGTTTACCTTTAAACTTATGAACACTTATATAAGTGTTTATAGATCACCCACTGATGAAAAATTTAAGAATCAAATTTAAGTCATGATAATACATGAATGGAAAATTTATTAAGTGAGCGAATTATATTGGCATATTTACTCTGTACTTTCCCTCTAAAACAATAAAAAATAAGTTATGTTATTATGAGTTATGTCAACTATTAAACAACCACACTTATAAAAATGTAGAATTCATAATAGATCCTATACCTTTGTGAGTGTGATTATTCAAAAATTGTTCATAATCATTTTCATAGTATCATTTCTCATAAAATGGAGGTAAAAGCAGGGTGGTGTGGGATGTTGGGATCCGACCACATCTCTGTTCCCTGGAAAAGTGGCAGTTCTGGCATGTGTAATACTCAAAGCTGAGCTTTATTCCAACACATCTATTGCCATGCTACTTACACTTAATAGATAAGTTCCAAGACTTTTTGTAACATTTTAAAAATTTCAAGCCCAAAACTCCACAAACAATCAACTCTACTTATATATCCTTTGTTTATTATTATAAAAACTTGCACTTTATGCAAAATTGAATCCCGCATGGTATGCCAAATTGGTAGATTCCTGTAAGTTATATTTCAAATGTGTTAGCTTAGCATTTGTTTATATGTTGGTTCAGCCAGATCAATATTCATATAGTAGTATTTTTTTTTCCACTTGCTTTCCTCGGGTTATTATCACAATGGAATATTGACATTAAGAGCCTGAAAATGTGTAGCAATGTGAGGAAGCAAAATCCAGTGTAACTTCTGCTAAGATCAATTTGGCCATCCCTTGTTCTTGTGGTGTTTTGTTTTTACCTTGTGTTCCATGTTAGACAGTAACAGAAGATAAGCTTTGTACATTTAATTATTGATAATGGAGGAGGCTTCCCTTGTCTTCCATGTGCTCCTGGAAAAATGCCATTTACAAAATTATTTCATTGCTAAAAAAATATTCACTATAAATAGGTAATAAGTCTATCGAGCAATGCAACTCACATCAATTATCATCCCAATGGATTCAAACACACCAAGCTTTCTTTTGAATTCTCCAACTTTTCACTCAGTTTTCTATCATGAAAAACA
Organism: Nissolia schottii; assembly: GCA_003254905.1. Taxonomy (NCBI): domain Eukaryota; kingdom Viridiplantae; phylum Streptophyta; class Magnoliopsida; order Fabales; family Fabaceae; genus Nissolia; species Nissolia schottii. The sequence goes on from QANU01024517.1 coordinate 557,712, forward strand.
AGATGGTGACATAATTGATCTTGGTCTTAGTCTCAAAACTGTTCAACATGAAGCTTATCATTCTTCTGGCAACTGTATGCGTTCATTCCCTGACTCATTCTTTTAATTATTCAGCTCTTTCTTACATTTTTCACACCCCATTTTGTGACACACATTCCATTTTTTTTAAATTATAAAAACAATCACAATTCAATTCTTTGGGCAACATTCTTTTGTGGTTCGTTGTCCTTTTCCTTTGATGGCTTTGCCGAAAGGGTTAGTGATAAAATTGTGAGGTTTTTTCTATCATGCATTNGTACAATTATGGTCTACTTAGCTAAATATCCTGAGGTGATTTATCTAATTTAGTATATTACTCTATCATTCATTATTAGCATGAAATTGATCAACTACCTAAGGTTCAAGTTGTAACAAGGAACAATTGGAGTTTAATTTTACTCTCTAGCGAGAGAGGTGCATCCATATGTTAACATAATGAGATTATTATGTTTGAATTCAGTGTATGATGATGACCTCATGGATTGGCCTCACTCTAATCTCAACCTCAAGAACTCAAGCACATTGCATGCTAGTTCTGTCCATGAGAGTTTTGATGAAGAGATAGAAGGGGTCCAGAGCAAAGAGCGATGGGCCTATGTGAAGGTCAACATGGATGGTGTTACCATTGGCAGGAAAATTTGTGTACTTGATCATGGAGGATACTCAAGTCTAGCTATCCAATTAGAAGACATGTTTGGTAGGCACACTCAATAATGAACTTTCAAGCTATATATATACAGTAATACTCCGTCAATCTCGTACTAAGTGATATTTTCACTTTTTATGTACAATGATTTATATAATTGTATGTAGATATATTAATTTATAAATGTATTTAAAATATAAAAGTGACACTTAATATGAAATGCAGAGAAGGTTAGTGTTGTATTTTTTGTAACATAATTTTTATTTTTAACTGGTTGTACTATTCAGGGAACCAATGCCATTCAGGTTTAAGATTGTTCCAATCAGGGTCAGAGTACTCATTGCTCTACAAGGACAGAGAAGATAATTGGAGGACTGTAGGTGATGCCCCATGGAAGTAGGTCCCCTCTTTATCTTTGTTAGAGACTTACCAATTTTACATTATGTTATAGGTGATATAACAATAGAACAACTAATAATTCTAACTTTGTTTTTTTCTCTGCTTTTTGTTTGCAACAGAGAGTTTGTGGACTATGTGAAGCGTTTAAGGATTGCAAGAAAGAATGCAGGAATCTAAGTTTTGTGTCTTTACTCATGTTGGACTCCTCTTTAGTAGAAAGTAAAAAACTATATTGATATGACTTTTGTCTATTCACATAGTAATTGGATGGATTCAGCTCCTCTAGAATGAATGCACATGCTATGTTACTATAAAGCAAGTCCTTGATGGGAAAATTTTCAAAGTGATTATTAGCATTGCTGTTATAACGATTACGTAACACCTTTCATTTTCTAAATTTCAACAAGGACTATATACTACAGCTGAATGCCACAATGTTGCAGGAAATTAATGCCTAGCAAATAGCAATGATTTTCGGGACATATTATTCTCTACAATTATTATTTCTAAAATTCCATGCAATTAATTTGGCAAGAACAACTGTCTCAATTTTCTTTACTACGACAATGACATTTCTCTTAATTGGCTCCTCACTAGATCAATGCTAGTCTAACTAACATTCTTGTGATCCCCACTTTCATAATCAACCTATTTAATGCTCGTAAGCAAGTATAGACGAAAAAGCCTTAAAGTTTTGTTTATTTTCCAATATTTTCGGTTTTTTTTTCCCAGTTATTGGCTTTTACTAATTCGTTAATGCATTGGTCTAAGAAATTAAATACCAACAAAACAAAACAAAATGTGCCACTAACATTTTTGTTTTGAACATTTGGGTATTGGCATTCAATTCACAACAAACTAACCACTGGAAACGCAATCTAGGAAAAATGCTGTCTCTGTGGAAGTCAGAAAGAAGAACAATGACATTATATTAGTTTATGAAATGTTATAATAAATAAATTAAATGTGACAGCTAAGGTAGTGCCGCTGGACTTCATTTCCCCTAAATTCGCGCCACATGGTATGGGCCAATCCATCCCAACTCCCAAGTGCAACTACTTTTTAGTTAACCTAAAAAAATAGAGCCCTCGTAGAATACATTTAACACGGGGATTACATTATGACTGACCCAAAGGTCTAGGATGAAAGATTAAAATTTTGTAAAATGCAAGTAAGATACTTCTCTGTTCTCAAGTATATAATGGTTCACTTTCTATTTTACATGAATATTAAAATTCTATGAATGCTATTTTTAATTAATTTTTTTATCTATTACTTTATCTTTCTTCTATTATTTACATTAAATAGAGATATACTAAAATATAATAATTTATGTTGTCTAAATTAAAAAAGTGAAAAAATATTTTAAAAAATATATCAAAATAAAAAAAATTAGATAATTATTTAAAAATAAAGGGAGTAATAGGTTTCAATTTAATTTAATTGTCTACTCACAGCCAAAGTACAAGAATTAAGAAAAATAAATAAATATTATTGATAGAATTATAAAATTCTTTGAATAAACTAAGTTACCTTTATTAATATATATATATATATATGATAATATTATTTTCTAAAGTAAAATGGTATATGATTATTAATATAGATGACATTATTAAAAAAACAAAAATAAATGATTTTATATGTAATTTTTTTTAAAAAAATAGAAATTTGAGTATTTTTATTTATTGATTGATGCAGTTATAAATAGAGATATATTCCTTCTTTCTTTAAAGCATTCATATTAAGATCACAAAGGGTATGAGTATACTAAATTAAAGTTACTTCATATTAAAGTCTAAGATTAAACTCTAGACATTTGATTAAGGAATGATGAACCTCATGGCTCAATCACATCCCAAATTTGAGTAGATAACCTTCGATAACTATTACAAGACATCACAATTAATAAGTGATTTGATATTCCGATATATTTTGTGATTTAACGGTATCTATGGATCACAAGAAGTATCACAATTGACACTCCTTATTTAACATGGAGCATGGCAGCCTTGGTCGTATATTTTCCCCCATTCATCCATAGTTATCCTTGAGAGACATCATGCTAAACAAATTCCAAACCCCAAGTGTGAGGAACTTGACTAAAACAACGCGTATGTTTTTATCTTTTGCTATTGTTTCATTCAATAATTCTTTTTAACAGTCATACCAAATGCAAATTGAGTAAGAAGGGTACAAATGCATGGCACAAAGTCCTTAGTAGTTGACAGATCATGTATGCTTAATGGTTTCAAATCAGTGCTAAAGAAAGACCGCTATTGGTGGATGTGCTTAACCCAATCACCGTAGTCATCAGCTTAAGAATAAAACGTCCAATCAGACAACCATAGTTTAAAACAATTATGCAACCATAGTATTAATATGATTGATTTTCACGTGCATCGTGGATAAATATAATATCTTATTAAATTTCTCAATTTTTAATAATTTTAATAATTAAATTTACTAAATTTTATTATTATTCTTATATTTTATATTATCTTGATAAATTTTTCATTAATTAAATAATTAAAAAAACCAATTTATATAAAATTTGTAAATCATTTGAACCTATAATACATCTTTTTATAAATATTATATTAAAAAATATTAACTTATTATATTAAATTATATGATACATTAATAGATCATATTAGAGCATGAAATGAAGATAAAATTTGATAAATTTAATTTTAAAAATTATAAAAATAAAGAAATTTAATAAGAGATAATATAATTAATATTTATGCTCTCAGACAAGTGAAAAACCACCTAAAAAAACCATTTATTCTGAGTTTATAATGTTACCCATTTTACTGGGAGATGCTAGAATGAGGGGAGAAGAGATATCACGGGCTTCATGTGCTAGTGGGTAAAGTCTTTATGCACCAAACACCTTAATAAATTGAGCTAGACAAAAAAAAAGGATGAGACATAACTAGAGAACGCACACTGACTCACTGCCCTAATAAAATAAAAAATACTGCGCTTTAAAGATAAAACACATTCTTTGATTAGTGGACCAACCCAGTTCCTATATACATACAAATATAATGGCAAATACATAAATAAAGTACAATGAGAAAATTCTAAGAGAGATTGATGATGATTTTATCTCAAACAAATTTGCTTTATGCTCTCTTCTTGTTCTTCAATTACAAGGTTTCATAACTTCTAGAGTTAAAACTATTGAAAATCCTAGCAGTTTGAAAACCAATACCTTGAAACGTGACCAGAATAAAAAAAAAACAAAGGAAAAAAAGCTTCACAAATGAAACTGGATTCACAATTCAAACAGTTCCCTTGAAAATTCTCAGTCAGAAGATACTGACAATCTATCCAAAGCATCAAGCACGTGCCTCATTGTTGGTCTCTTTTCAGGGCTGCTATGGACACAAGCCATTGCAATCTTCAAAACTGCAATGATCTCTTCTTCCTTATCTGCATCTTCAGCTAGATACGGATCTAATACATCAGAGAGTGGCTTCTTCTCCTCAATGCAGAACTGAATCCACTGGACAAGGTCCATCTCCGAGTTCCCCACTTGGATGATCGGCAATCGTCCGGTGATCATTTCCAACAGAATCACGCCGTATGAATAAACATCCCACTTCTGCGACGGCTTCACTATTTTCAGCGCTTCCGGAGCCTGATAACCGCTCCCCAGAATGTTAGCTGTGACTTCTGTGGACAAGCTCTTTTGCCTTTCATGTGGTTTCTCCGCAGCCACTCGAGCGGATTGCACGGTTGGGGACCCTCCAGCGATATTTGCAAGACGCCCAAGCCCGAAATCGGAAATGTGGGGTTCCATGCTATGTCCAAGAAGTATGTTACTTGGCTTCAGGTCACCGTGGACATATTTCTTGGGGCTAAACTCGTGCAGATAGACCAATCCTTTCGCAGTTCCTTTCATGATTTTCAATCGAGACGACCAAGATAGTGGTCTAAATGTGACTAGTCCAGCCTTCCCTGAAGTAATCATCAAATGGAAAACCAAACAATCAAATGAACAACATGTCAGATCACTAACATAAAGTCGTAAAGATAAGTAATAGCCATTGAAGGAAAAAAAATTGGAAAAAAGATTAATGCTTCGGCACAAAATGAACTTACCATGAATTGCAGCAGCTAGGCTTCCATTTGGTATATAATCATATATGAGAAGCTTCTCATCAACAGACCAGTAATAAGCTTTCAGGTTCACAACATTTGGATGCCTCAACTTCCCAATCGCCTCGACTTCAGTTTGGAACTCCTTAAACCTTTGAGAACCTCCCTCTCCCAATCTCCTCACAGCCAAGGCGAGCCCATCTTCAAGCACCACTTTATACATTATCCCTATTCCACTCTTGCCAAGAACAAAAGCTGAAGCCTTAAGAAGCTCATCCAAATCAAAGGCCACTTGTGTATCCAAAGGAACAAGATCATATTGCTCAACATTATCAGATAGTGCCTCAGATTCATCCCTTCTGAAACAGAAGCACTCTTTGCTACTCCCTCTTTTACTCCTCTTACTAACACCACTTTCCTCCTGATCCTGATTGAAACCACAAAATCTTGAGTAGAAGTAAGAGAACACCAACCCCAAGAGGCAAATCCCAATCAAATCACCAACAACAATGCCAACCACAGCACCTTTACTCGGCCCTTTGCTTCTCCCACTTCTCAAAGAACCATTCCCAGAACCCTGAGGTGGGTAGTTACTATCAGGCAGGAATGGGAATGAGGAAGGTGAAGTAGCATCAGGGCCACATGGATTCTTCAATGGAGGGCCACACAGACCAGGGTTTCCAATAAAAGCAGTGGGTCCTCTGTTCATCAAGGCACCATTTTGGGGTATTGGACCCTCCAAATGGTTGTAGGTGAGATCAATGTAAACCTTCTCAGGCAAATTACCAAGGCTGGGTGGGATTGAACCACTGAAATGGTTATGAGACAAATCAACAGTTCCTTGTAGGCTCGTTAGGTTTCCCATGTCACTAGGGATTGAACCATTGAATTGGTTGAAAGAAAGGTCAAGTTTTTCAAGAGAAGACAAGCCAGCACCGAATCCAAAAGGCAAAGTGCCAGTGAAGTTGTTTCTACTGAGAACAAGGGTTTTGAGCCTCTTGCATTGAACAATTGCAGCAGGCAAGGACCCATAGAAGAAATTTTGAGAGAGATCAAGGGTTTGAAGGTACCTGAGGTTTTGAATCTCGTTTGGGACAGACCCAGATAAGGAATTTCCATAAAGGACCAAACTTTGAAGCCCCAGAGCCTGGAAGAGCTGAGGGGGCAAGGCTCCGAAGAGGTAGTTGTTGCGGAGGTTGAGGTGGCGGAGGTTGGAGAGAGAACCCAGCGATGGAGGGAGAGAACCGTTAAGGTTCCGCCTTGGGATGCTGATGGAGACGACGCTCTGGTCCTTGCAGGTGACGCCGTTCCAGGAACAAGGGCTGGAATCGGAGGAGTTCCAGTTGCTCATGGAGCCCTGTGGGTCGGTGAGGGAGTGTTTGAGGGCGAGGAGCGCGGTGGCTTCGGCATTGAGGGAATGGACGAGAGGTGCAAGAGAGTTGCAGCAGAGGAGAAGAAGAAGCAGAGGAACGAAAGCGGACATGGTTTCTTCTTCCTCCAACTTTAGTGACCGTTGGAGATAATCCAAGAAGAGCTCACTTCTTAGCTTGTGTGTTACGGAGAAGAGAAGAGAAAGCAGGGGTTGAGGAATGGGGGAGAAGCTTTAACAGAGAGCGTGAGAGGGGAGTGAGGTGTTGAAGAATGGGAAAGCAAAGGGGAAAAGAGGTAGAGTGTTGACCTGGCTAGGCCTAGGGGGGAGAGATACAACAAGAAGGTAGTAAGGTAGGTTGGTGGCTACTCACTCACTTCAGTGGCACAGGAAAAGCATAAACAGAGACAACTCACACACGAAACCATAATACAGGAAACCATAATAATTGAGATATATGGTTAAATATTGCGTTTTTTTTTATTATTCAGTTAGGTCTGTTTACTCATAAAGGAAATGCTCCATGTACACCCATAAACCATACACCCGTATATACACCAGTCTTTTAAAATTAATGATAATTATACGTATAGCGTATAACTATACACAACGCGCGCGCCCAATCCCGAGCTCGCTCTCGTCATCGTTTTCACCCATCATCTTCAACCTCTCGTCGTCGTCGTCGCCGTTGTCGTCGTCGTCGTCGTCGTCGTCGGCATCGGCATCCTCTGTCCTCCTCTGAACCAAAACACGAGCTCCATGGAAACCACAATCCTCCATGGAAATCAAAGTCGCAAGTGCAATTCCACAATCAAAGCGTATACAATCATAATCTCATTTAGTTAGTGATCAAAAATGATAATACAAGAATCTGTGGCAATTTTTCGTCATTTTTTGATGAATTCCATGGAGAGTTTTTGATTTGGTGACGTTGCTGTGAAATTTCAGTGTTCTGAAGTTTTATAACACAGAAAATAAAATGTGCAAACTTTATATGAGCATATGTGCAAACATTAAGTGAACATATGTGCAAACATTATTCACAGGGCCATAGAAATGTTTTTGTTAAGGGAGATGATGTGCATTTTGGCACATTCTCAACATTTCAACAAATAATCCATAAAACACTATAATTTGTTGACACAAATTGAATTTTTATTTACTATATGATTAAATATTAGATTGTGTAATATAATCATTATTTGTGTATCACAAATGCATAAAAATGCAGAATTTGATGTA
>QANU01024517.1:567423-606903 GCA_003254905.1 Nissolia schottii
TGCATATCGTCATATAATATTTATGCACTAAAATCTGATATCATATTCTGCAAAAATACTTAACTATACATTAAGTAATATGTATATATGTAGAATTTATGCATTAGAATGTATAAAAGTGTGTGCACATGTGTGTAAACTAATTTTTATAAACTTTGTCCATTCAAAATGTATAAAGATTGTGAACTTATTTATGTTTGAGTGAAATCACAGTGTTGTAAACAAGTGCTTAATGTTTGTGCACAAGGTCATATAATGTTTGTGCAAATCGTCATATAATGTTTGTGCACTAAAATCTGATATCATATTCTGTAATATTACTTTGTGCACTCCAATCAGACATCATATTCTGCAACATACACTCTTACCACCATTGTTAAAGATAGATTTCATCCATTTTAAAAGAAAACCAACATTTTATCATCTTAATTTCAATTTAATCAAATTTCACATGATAAGAGGATGAAGATGGGGAAGGTGAGAAGGATGACGCTGGTGAGAGGATGATAGAATAACGAGGATGGCGATGATAAACATAGCAGAACAAGGATGAGAGTATGAAGACAATGAGTGAAACGATGACGAGAATGGGTTCGAGACTGGGGCGCGTTATGTATAATTTTAGAAACTGTACGCTATACATATAATGATCATCAATTGCATATAATTGAATATTGTATGTATGAGTGTATGCAATTTGGGTGTACACGGAGTATTTCTATTTTTTTTCCCCTCATTGAATAGCTAATTTGGGTAGTGAGAGATTTAGTATCCACATCAAATGGTATATTCTATATTAGAGAATAATTGAGTTTGTGTTTATTTTTAATTTTTTTTGAATTAAATATACAATTTCTTATCTTAATACTAAGGGAGATGATAATTGAAGTATTAGCTCTTAGCATAGTTAATCTTGTGTTTGGTTCAAAGAGAATGTGAGAAAAAAAAATGAGAGGAAAAAAAAGTTATTTTGGTGATGCTCTTACTTAGATGTCAAGAAATACTAATAAGAATGTGTAGAGTCTTAGCTTTTGGTTTACTTATCCTTCTAACTATGTTCAATAATGTACTTATTAAAATCTCATTAATTTTTGTTTAAAATTTTAATTCTCAAGCATTATCCAATACTAAATTCATCAAATTTTATTCATGAGTTTTGTTTGAACAAATAAGAGTGTTAGTAACTCTAAGACTACACTAAATAAGATGTAAACACTACCATGATTTCCTTAAAAAACTTAGTAGATCTTATACTTTTATGAGTGTGATTATAAATATGGTTTTATTATTTGTATATTTGTATATTTATTGTTATACCACTATTTTTAAGACATACAAATAACATTTTTATTATAATTACAAGGTTGTCAGCACTGTTTTGTCAGCGCTGTTAATTGTAAATAACATAACTCTTCTGTTCATATTCAACAAGATCATATGTAATTTATTTTTGCAGTCTTTTTAAAGCGATTGCTAGTAAGATTTTCGGCCGTATCTTAGTATTTCTGTGTATTTTGGGTTGGACACACACAAAACAATGACTACTATTTTTTTTTTTCCTTCTTCTTTTATACAGGCAACATGTTATACTTTATACTTTCTTTAATAAAATGAATACCCATAAAATACACAAAATATACAGACATTGCTGCACATTTTGTACTTTTAAGATGGCATCGGTCTTCTGGTTAGGGGACTGGGTACTTAGGATGAAGACCACATTCAGACAGTCATGATTATTCTCTATTGTATTGCAACCGTTATAGTGAGGCCATGCCTATAATTATGCCCACTTTCTACTTCCCATTCCTGAAATAGGAATTTTATTCTTTATTATTCTTTGTTTGATAGACTTAACTTGTAAGTCTAAAAATTAATTTATATAATTTAATAGATGATACTTAATATTTTATTTTTTATTGTTATTTTAAAATATTAAAATAATAAGTATTATTTATTGTAGTAAATTGATTTTTAAACTTATGAGTTAGATGATGTAAGCATTACTCTTTTTCTTATATATCATCTCCAACTTAAAAAAGAGAAAAGCAGGAAGGATCAAGATACCGTAGCTGTATGGCTGTATCTTACCCTAAAATTTGGCAATTGGCAAAAGAAAAACTCAGTGCAACTGGTCTCAATAAAGAGGGAATAAACGTAAAACTCTTCTAATTATTTAGTTTAATTATTAACAATTCATACTAATGATATTTGATAAATATTTTCTTTATTTTCTTTATTTCCCAAATTATTAAGTGCTTTTATGAGATTGTTACTAAGAAGATAATTTGGTTGAATAGCTGATAGTGTTAACAAGGAGAAAAATAGAACTGAAAAAACAGGAAAGCAAGGGTTCTGATCTTCTTGTCTTGTGGGCCCGCTGTAAAGACACGCTGTGATTGTCACCTCCACGTGTCAGCTCACTGCTCAAGATGTTAAATGGAGCCGATCACGACATGGGAAGTTGAGGGAAGCAATAAAATAGGAAAACTGTTAATAGCTAGATTTTTGTAGAAAGTAAAAAAGAAAAGCACTAAAGTTAGTGCCAGTAAACAATTTCATCAATTTACTTTAATATCGATAAAGAATTTAAAAAAAAATCAATTCACTACTATACGTTTTGCTAACTTTTTTGTCACGTTGCCTTGTTGGGCTTGTTCTGTTTCTATAGGAGTAAAGTTATAACATAACATAACATTAGGAATTAAAAAAAAGATAAATTGGCATGTGATGAAGCCATGATGCAAATCTCCTACTAAGTAGCCGTTTGTGGCTTGTAAGTGAAGCCCTACTACGCTAACGTTGAAGTTCACACAACCTGCACTGACCATATGCTTTCCTACTAGTACTTTTTTAACATTAAAATGGATAGGACTAAGCAAGTCGTTGTAAAATGGCAATTTTATTTTCAAATTTGAGAGTAAATCGAAGTGATTAATTACTGTAAGATGAATAAACTCAAATATTCGAGTTCTTTAGGCTGATTTCAACATATTGAATATGTGAGTATTGCAATTAAAAGAAAATTCATTTTATAGAAAAGCAGTAACGGAACGGGAGCGTGACAATTTCATTTTATTTTATAGAGCCTAACCCCATTTTCATAACAAGGCCCATACATACCTGAGGAGCTTACTGAGCAGAGCTGGAGTAGGTAACAGCAGCCTATATAAAAAGTGTAAAAGGCTTGCATTACAGCCCAGCATAATGATAAAGAATAATAATAATAATAATAATAATATTATTATTATTGTATAAAAAAGTACACTTTTATAAAGGAGCCTTTGCCAACTGCTTTTTTGATTATAGAAATACTACTATGTATAAACCAATATTGGAGATCATGATTTTATTTTTAATTATAATTTTGAAGAAAAATAATTTATACAATTAAATAAAGAAAATTCTCTTTTTTTTGGTGTATTTTATTTTCTTTTTTTATCGTTATTAACTATCTCACCTTTAGGTAGATATTATTTAATCCATTCCATAATTTTTTTTTTCTTTCACTTTGTAACTGATTTTAAAAAATTGTCTAGAAGAATAACTCACACTCTCTTAAAATCTAATTACATACAATTTTTATGTTAATTTCTTCTTGAATTCACTATTTATTCTTTTTCTTTCTTTCTTTCTTTCACGTTTCCATTTATGTTCAATACTTAATAAACATAAAATGTCTGTCAAAACATACTAATAATAATAAATACAATACAAAATTACATACATAATGCTGTTATATGATTATGTATCATATTATTGAGAGTATTTTTGACTCTTCCAATTCCTCAAAATTTATACATAAACAAAACATTTACATTGACAATCTATTAAGATTATTTGATATTTTAACTATATAATTAATCTCATTAATAATCTATTACTTTTAACTTTTTTAAATTTGTTATTTTAAAAAAAATCAATTTAACCCACTCAAAACTATAAATACTACTCATAACACCTTATAATTAAAAAAAAAAAACTAATGTAACCAATTTTCTTTTATTTTTAAATATTATACAAATTTTTTTATTGAGTTTAATTGATACGAACCATATAACATATTTTTACATTATAATCTAATTAAATCTTATTATACAAGATACATACTCGCTTCGTCTATTTTTAATTTTCGTTTTTTACTTTGATTAGTTGAATATATTGAAATAATTAGCTTAATCATTACTTAGACGGTCAAACATATAAAATTATTTTGATTGTATCGCCTTACAATTAACTTTCATGTGTAGATTACTGATCACTCTAGATTTTCAGGAGTCAAGCAACGTCTCTCACCAAAACGACGCGACACGTGGCTAATGAAGGTTGTCGTTTTAGGATCCTGTGTTCCCGGGGGGGGGGGAACGACGACACAGTGCGTTTTATATTTGAAACAGAGGAAGGAAGATGAGATGAACGACGGGAGAGGAGGAGAGAATGACGACGGAAAGTTGCATCAGAAGCGCAGTAGAAGCCATACACTCCTCTCGATTTCAAGCCGTCCTTTACCTTGCTGGTGGAGCTTCTCAGGTCCCTCCATCCCTCCCTCCCCCTCTCTCTCTCTCTCTCTATATATATATATATATCTATATGTTTAGATGCTGTGGTAGTGATTGGATTGGTGTTATTGAGTGTGATCAGGTTGTAGGTTGGTTGATATCAGTTCCAGGTGCTTCAAATACAGTGCTGGAAGCTGTGGTTCCTTACTCTAGGATGTCTTTGATTCAGTTACTTGGCAAGGTCCCGTCTCTTCATTTCCAATTTCATTATTCTCTCTCAGTATTCTGTTTCTGCTTGTTGTTTGACTCAATGTTTTTATTTTGCTGGGGCAGATTCCATCCCAGTTTTGTAGTCAACAGACTGCTGAAGATATGGCTTTGTTGGCTTACAATCGTGCTCTTAGGCTCTCCGCCCCTGGTTCGCTATTCCACCCACACATTTATCAATGGATTTTGTCTTCAAATTTGTAGTTTTGTGCTAAAAAAAAAAAGGCTTTGACTTTTGATGAGTGTTTTTACAATTTTTGATGAACTGCAACCAATGAGTGTTTGCTGTGCACATTGCGGCAATTTGAACTCATGTGTTTTGCGTTTACTTGGTGATTAGGATCCCCAGTGGTTGGTGTGGGATTCACGGGTTCTTTGATTAGCACTCGTCCTAAACATGGGGAACACAGGTATTATCTAATTTTATGTTTCCTACAAAGTTGGTTTATCAAGTTAACTATATACACCTTAGAGTTCTTGTCATGTTTATGTCAATAAGATCATGTTTACAAGCTAGTCTTGTGAAACTAAGCTTGCCTGGTACCACCTTGTGAAATGAAACTAACAGCGGGATTGCAATAGGTGAATCTTACTTGTGAACAGGGCTGGAATAACTTCTAACGTGCTTGGTTTTTTTTACTTTTTAGATCAAATTTTGATGGAATGCACTGAGAAGTCTGTTGGAATCTGAATAAGATAGAAAACAAGCTGCTGGAACCTTTTGGACAGCAACTAAATATTAAAACTTGTATTTCAGGACTAGAGTATTAGTTGACTGTACATGTTCAACAATTAGCCAATGGAAAATACAATCTACTACAAGAGAAATTAGTTGATAAAACACCAGCTTGGTTTTAAATTAACACTTGAAAAATGATAGAAAGCTTATCATGTATGGCATGAAGTTATTGTTAGACCACCACTTATAATTTTTACTCAATGTTGGCTTGCAATTTTTAGCCCATGACTTCTGTGAAGATAAGTTAAATTAATCATTGGTATATATAAGTTTATATATGAAGACACTATGAAGGCTAAACTTATTACAAGCTATGCTCAACTTTAGAGAAGTGAATTAGTGCTGCTTTCCAAGTTACCTCTGGATTTATTTTCTGTACTTTGGTCGTATGACTATCTTGAGCTTTAATTGGTCGGATTTTCTCTGTAGTTTTTTCCCCCTTCCCATATTGCTCTGACCTCATTTAGGGGGAAGACTAATCCCATCTTAAATCCTCCTTGTACGTTCATGTGTAGATTTTATGTGTCAACAAGGACAGCCGACCGACTTTGGATATCAAGAGTGACCTTGACTAAGGTATTTTTATGTTACCCTTCTCTTTGTTCTATATGTTAGTCTGAACTTGATGCTAAACATGTGATAATCATGTGTCGTATATGTATTTATGTTGCAACCTGTTTAATTTAGGGGCTTCGAAATAGAGAAGAAGAGGACAGAGTTTCTAGCCATATTTTGCTCAAGGTGTGTTGCAGGTGTGAATAGAAGTTGTAAATATCTTTGTTTTGATATTTATTTGCAATTATGACTTTGAGTTATTTTCTTTTACTTTATTGTTTTGTTTCCGTTTTTCAGATTGTGTATTAGAACATTGGAGATTTCATAAAAATGAGAACAGGAATATTTGGATGCAAAGCTTTAGTCTACTCCTGACTTCCAATTTTCCCTAAAATCTTGCTGTGTTTTTTTTTTCCTTTCCTTTTTCTTATTCCTCCTCCTTCTCTGTTCTGTTTCTAGGCAATTGCAAATGCGTGCAAAGTTCCATCCTCTGTTTCAGAGTTGAGTGAATCAGATGTATCTGATGAATGTGAAAAGCAATTCAGTGAAGACCAAGAGTTAGAACAACTTATAAATGGCCAAATATGCTATAAAATTTATCCATTTTCAAGTGGTATGGTTAAATGTTTGAACAGAATCAATAAATAGTTATGATTAAATTCTGGTTTTTTCATTAATCAATTTTTATCTTTCACTTGCAGAGATACCAGCAGAAAGGAAAATAATACTGCCTGGTTCTTTTAATCCATTACACGATGGACATCTTAAGCTCATGGAAGTTGCTACCTGGTACATAAACTCATGTTATTCATTAAAGAATGGTCAAATTTTTTTTAATTGGTTTTCTATTTAGTGGATAACTCACTAATCATAAAACATGAATTCCTTGCCTCTATTTTGTCAACATTATAATGTATGCAAACATCACATCTGATTGGTTAATTATAGTGTAAAGTTTGCTTTATATTATATCTATATAAATCAAGAAATTTTTTATTAGATAGTCTATTTTAAAAATCTAATTAGGCCAGTTATCGATATGTATGGCAATTTATTTAAATTTCTTTTTAGCTGTTGGTAATTCTTGTTCAAAAATTCACTTAGCAAGGACACTTATATGCAGCATTTGTGGTGATGGGTATCCATGCTTTGAAATATCTGCAGTCAATGCAGACAAACCCCCATTATCGGTGTCTGAAATCAATGACCGCGTCAAACAATTTGAAAAAGTTGGTGAGATTCTTTTTCCCTCATCCAAATTCTATATTAAAATGCATATGTTCTTAGTGCACATGTTTCTAAAATGGGCTCTTGCCTTTCTGATTTACTATATAATTGGTTTTACTACTTAAATTGTGTATGCAATATCACTGAGGCCGTTCCATTGCGGAAAACATGCATCTTCAGTTATTGTATTTTACTTGTTACATGGGCCATAGATGCTCAAAGAAATGGCTCCTCTAAAGTGCGGATTGCACTTTAGAGGTTAAAGTGTATATAGTGATTGGTTATCAAAAAGACATGACAGTTTTTTTTAATTAAAATTATTTAAAAAATAATTATGTGCACTTATTGATTACATTTTAACGGTTAAGTATACTTCAACCTCTAAAGTGCAAACTGCTCTTTAGAAGAACCCCGTAGTATGTTCAGAGAGAAGATGGGGGGGGGGAGGGTAATTAATCCTTTATAGTATGTTTAATAATAATGACTATTTGGCATGGTGAATTGGATTCAGATGTTTTTGTTATGGTCGAAAATTTAGGATAAGCTCTTATGACAATATGATACTCAGATCTTAAACCTGTTTTTGAGTACTCAGTTTGTTATTTATTATTGTTTAATGTACCGCCTACTAAAGTTGTAATGACTTCTCTTCTTCCATGGCAGGGAAGACAGTGATCATATCCAATCAGCCTTATTTTTATAAGAAGGCCGAACTTTTTCCAGGCAGTGCTTTTGTAATCGGTGCTGACACAGCAGTGAGGCTTATTAATGTATGAGACATTATGTACTGCGTGGATTAATTTCACATAAACTTCACAATGCACTTCTCTAGTACATGATTATTTCATTTGTCACGTTTTATAGGAACGTAACCCCCATGTCACTGTCCTACATGATTCTTTTGTTTATTTAATTCGTGGACATTCTTTTACTACTGTAGGAAAATAAATTTTAAATGAGTAAAACTACATTTCAGTCCCTAAAATAATCGGAGTATTTAAATTAGTCCCTCAGAAAAATCACATGCACATTAGTCTTGGTAGCAAGCTTCGGTTTCTAACATTAGCTTTGAGATTAATTGTATGTGATTTTTCTAAGGGACCAATTTGTCAAAACTCAATTCTTTCGCAGAGTAAAATGTAGTTTTTCTTATTTTTAATTTATTCTATTATTCTTTCACCTACTCATTGTTTATGCCATTTTCTTTTGCCATCTTCATGTTACTGTTGCAGCCTAAATATTATGATGGGGACTACAACAAGATGCTGAAGATACTCATTGGTTGTAAAGAAACAGGATGTACATTCCTTGTGGGTGGTCGGAACGTAGATGGCGCTTTCAAGGTATCAATCACTGCATAAGATAAGAACATCTCTATTTTTTGCATTCTTGATTTTTCTCTCTGTGTTAGTGATGCCATTGTGTGATGCTGCTGCTGCTGCAGGTTCTTGATGATTTTGATGTTCCAGAGGAACTGAAAGACATGTTCATCTCCATTCCACCTGAACAGTTCCGCATGGATATATCCTCTACTGATATAAGAAAAAGAAGTGGAATGTAGGAATTCTATGGCTAAAGTGTATTCAAGGATGAAATCACTTACTCTATGAAGCAAAACACTTGGTTAGAATGTGTTTCTTATGTGTCAGATGAGTATCTAACGGGAGATGTGTCCCTGTCAGTCTACTGGATTGATGCCCTTTTATACACTATAGTTTTAGGATTTTCTTAAATTTGTACTTATTGGTTAAAGAACTTTCTAAACAAATTTAATATTCATTGCATAATTTGCGTTGAAAATTTTTGAAGATTGGTTTTTCAGTCATTTTTCTTTTATTAATTCCGTAACATTATTCTTATGAAAACTGCCCCTTAATACCAGTCAAAACTGGAAAGTTGGCTGTAAGTTCCGACTTTCATTCTTTCAACTCACGCTTAAAGCTCACCAATTTCCGTCTCCTATTTCCGTCTTTGTTTTCTTTATCTTACGATAGTACCCCGATTCCCGTTGTGGTTCAATCATTGATTCATCATTATATGATGATAACAGCAAAAGGGATTCATTATTTTTATAAGAAAAACACAGTAATGCAACAGAATAATGACACTGCTTAGGATAGCATACGTCCTATACCAGCACACTATCTTTGATTACAATGAAAACCAAAAAACGAGCGTTGATGCCTCGTATGGACACTCCATAACTAGCTAGCTTCACAATTGTGCCTCTTCTTCAGTTCACAGTGGAGACGATGATATGATGACGGAATACACACAAAAGGTTCAACCACCGCAGCCAGCGCCACAGCCTGCCCCGCCACACCCGGCACCAGCACAGGCTGAGCCATGCCCATAGTTGCTAGCTGCAGAAGCTTTGGTTGATTCTTTGGATACTCCATCTGCACAGAACAAGATGATAGCTGCAAAAAGAGATAGGCTCACTAGTGCTGCCCACATCACAAAAACAAGTCTTCCTCTCCCAAGCTCTTCACCAAAGCTGCCATCGCCGCCTTGGTACCCTGTGAATACCATCTCTTTCCACTGCCTCACCATCTACTCTAAGCAACAAGTGTGCGTCGAAGGAAAATGACCACCAAGAAAAAGACGGTGCTACAAAAGTTGCTGTCCTTTGAGGGCCACGAAAAGGATATGGCCTTTGTGGAAAAAAAGAGTCTATATAATCTAAGGTGTTTGGCACAAAAGAAAAAGAATTTGAATGATTACAAAGGCCTTATCCAGTTGACCAACCTGGCTGACTTGGATACAAATTTTAATTAATGTCTTCACCTACCTTTTTGTTCAGTGGGGGATTCTATTCTTAGTAAGCATGTCATGGGTGCGCCAATCAATGTGCACGTTCGTTGGCAGCCTCACGAGTCTAACTTATTTTGTCTTCTCCTATAGTGCGGCCCAAAGATTGTTCTTTAGTTAGACTAAAATATCTAGGTTCTACATTCATTTACTGTAATTTGTCACTTCAAAACTTGATGCCAATTAATTCTCTTTTAAAAAGCTATGAACTTCACACGTCTTTAAATCTTGTTTTTTGTTCTGATTATTAGTTGAAATAAAATCCAATTCCACAGACTACTGCACTGAAAACTAATCACTGAAAAATGTCAGAAAATGTCACTTGATAAATCATACACCAGAGTGATCGGAACCAATATCAGGGACAACAAACAATAATACACCATATAAATTGCCTACTTGCATGAAACATCATACCCAAGTGAGTGTCCTGGCAAGACTTTGATCTCATCAATGAAGACAGGTCTGCCAGAAAATCAAATACATATCAAGAAATCTGACCCAAGCTATCCCTGTATAGACTAATATATTTGTAGCCTATGACATATGTGAACCACAGATCAAAAAGCTAAGTGAGAAGGCTGGGGAGAGCTTATGAGACTGCTATGAAGCATTGACAAGTCCCGGCAACATTCTCAAGATCTCGCTTGTGTCTTCCAAGTAATACTAACGGCCTTGTTTGGTTTCTAGCACTCCTTATTACTTTCAAACATGTCCTCATCAGATCTGTCATCTCTAATGCATAGAACAAAATCTGGGATCACTCCCATTTGCTGCATTGTTAAGAGAAGACATTCTGTACAATACCCTTTTACTCACCCTGCACCATAAGTTGTATAACAATGAAAAATAGTCGAAAAGATTCAATGTTCGAAGTTTGGAAGCAAACACAAATGATTGAACAAGTAGCAGTGAATGTGAAAGGGAGAATCATAAGGAAAAGATCAGATGTAAAATAAAGAGGCACTTTATCCTTTGGATGCCCGAATGTTAGAATTAATTTCAGTGATCCATACAAGTTTCTTTAGAAACCATTTAAGTCCCAAAACGGGTTCAAATTATTTCTTACAGAATATTAGGTACCGAACAACAATCGGATATGCTAACATGGGATATAATGTGGTTGTTTGAAAATGGTTATGGGTTAGTTATACGCATGACCACAAGTTAGATCCCCTCCACCGTCCAAATTCAAAGATCCATTCTGACTAAGCATGTCACAAGTCCAAACCATAAGAAGTATATTAACTTATCAAATCAAATGTTACTGATCAAAACATAGAACTTTTGTTACTAACCTGAGGTATAACTTCCACAATGTGTGAACCACTTTTAACAGAAACAGGCTCCCATTGGCAAGAACACTTTCCAAATGATCTACTAGAAGCTCCTCAGCCTGGCCAGGACATACATTTTCAATATGTATGTGTAATAAGCAACTATAGTCTTTAATACAACACACATATGCATGCTAATTTCCCTATCTTTTTTTAAATAGGAAGAATTGCGTACCAGTACTATTGAAAATTCAAACTCAACTTTTAAACAATGCTTAGTAAAGAATTCGGGCTGTCACACATCCACATTTCCTCTACCAGTGAGCGCCACAAACTTATCATTAAATTGCAACAAAGGACACTTATCTATCAAGTTGGAACCCAGGTATGCATCTTTGAGGAAAACTGTACTTCTCACACCTTTATTTGTGAGATAAAATATCCCATGATACTTTATCAAGCAAAGCAACAACTTAGATGGCAAATGACACTCGGAATGAAACGCCTCCAGCTGCGCGGATGTCATCCTCCTTTCCATGGTCAAGCTAAGGAGCTCATGAAGAACCCCCATGGCCCGCTTTTGAGTTTTTGGATCAGCAACATCAAACCTCCTTGCATTCAAATAAGGAGAAGGAAAATCCAACTTCTGCCACCTCTCAAGCTGCTCAAGATATCCAACATTTGGCCTAAAACCAGCAGGAAAATTCATTTTGAAAGCAAATGGACCAATATAGTTCCCATCTCTTGTAATCTTCACCTTCCTCCGAACCCCACTTGGATTCAGGCTCAGAACTCCTTCCTCTACTAACCTTGTACATATATGGATTAGTTTACTTTGTGTTCCAAACAAATCTCAATAAAAAATCTTAGTAAGTGACTTGAATTAACCAACTAATACAGCTTAAAATCTAAGTTCCATGGATACAGCTTAATCAACTAACACATGGTTATATGTTTCTCAAGCATAAGCATTACAATAAGTAAACGTCACCTAGATACAAATTAATCCTTATAAAACATCAAACTAGAGAACTTTCCAGAAAGAAAAGGGGAAAAAAATGGGTTTTTTCAACTTGATACCTAGCTTCTCTTGCAGTGACAGCTAATGAGGAATCCCAATCCTCCAACTCAAGGCAGTCCCTTGCACCGAAGGGCTTCACCGAGAAAAACTGGGGGTACTTGGGAACCAAAGAGTCCTTAAAATCACAGGGCAAGCCCAATTCAGGGCCAAGGAACTCTAGGGTTTCAAGGGGAACCCGGCAGTGAACGCAGAGCATCAACAGCTTCCTCAGGTTGTTAACCAAGATGGGCTCCATCAGGGTTCGGACCCAAGCTTCTTCTCGGGCAACCTTATGGGCTTTTTCGGTGAGGGAAACGGAAGGGGGCGAACCGGAAACACGGAAGATGGTAGGGTACCGTTCGATGAGAGCCATGAAGTCCCATTTGCGGACGAACCCGACGTTCTTCTCGAGATCGCGGAGGAGGAGGGAGTGGGATTTGGTGTGGGATTGGATGATGGATTTGAGCTCGAGGATCAAGGAGGGTTTCTTCCGGAGCTCCATGACTCTGTCGAGTTCAGGGACCCTGTGGTAGGTCTTCTTCTTGGGCCTTCTTCCCCCGCTCGATTTCTGCCGAATAAGGACAACGCCGTAGGGTGAGGATGTGGCCGCCGCCGCCGCCGCCGCTCGAGCTTGGGAACGGAACATGGCAAAGCAGCATCTACTCAATGTAGTGCTCCGCGGAGAGAAAAACGGTTTAGAAATAGGCACTGCGTCCTTATAATTAAGAACGGCTTTGTCTAAAGTGCTCGAACATAATTAAAGGAGAAGCCCTTAAATATTTAAAAGGTGTGGCGAAGCACATTTGTGAACGCTAAATACTAACCGAATTTCGCGACACCTGTGTACGCAAGCGCATTTGAGAACTGTGGCTAATTTTCAAATTGTAGCTAAATTCAAAGTGCATCCCACACTCTACCTATCATTGTTAGCTAAGTCCAAGTAACGAGGGTTGATCCAAGTGGTAAGCAGTTTGGTATCGCTTAAGCAAGGTCCCGAGTTCGAGACTTTGTGTACGCTCAAGGCTAAGCCTTGGATACTTGGCAGACAACCTAAAAAAAAAATGTTAGCTAAGTGCACGTTACATTGGCATCTTTGTTGATTTTATATTTTTTGGAACTTCAGGTACCAATTAAGACGCTTCCTTAATTAATTACGACTTACATTCTTCCATTTCGTCAATTTTAAGTCTCACCAACCATCGTCTCTATTTGTTTAGTTACGACTTACAATCTGTTCAATCATTGATTCATATTTATATATAATGAATAATCATAGCAAAATAGGTTCATTATTGTATACAGAAGTAGAAATACATATCATACTAGAGAATAACAAGAGTTAGTTACTGATTTGACAATTTTGCCTCCTTCAACTTGCCCCACCGCAGCCTGGCCCGCCACACTGGGCAGCAGTGCAGGCCGATCCATGCCCATAGTTGCTAGCTGCAGAAGCTTTGGTTGATTTTTTGGAAAGTCCATCTGCACAGAACAAGATGATAACCGCAAAAAAGAGATAGGGTCACAAGTGCTGCCCACATCACAAAAGTCTTCCAAGCTCTTCACATTGGTATCCAGTGAATACCATCTCTTTCCATTGCCTCGCCATCTATTCTTCTGAGCAACAAGGCTCTTCTGATTCTATGTGCAACGGGAAATGACCAACGAGAAAAAGATGGTGCCACAAAAGGTTAATGTTATGGCTTTATGGGAAACACAGTCCATAAAACCTAAGGTGTTGGCAGAATGGTTATAAAGGCTTTATCCAGTTGACCAAGACTTGTGATTTATGAATGAATGAAGAGACTTGGTCCAAAATCCAAATATTACCCTTTAGCGCGGCTGAAAGAATATGGTACTTCTTGAGTTTGGCTAAAATATCTAGGTTTCACATTCATTCATTGCAATCTGTCACTTCAAAACTTGATGCCAATTGATTCTCTTTATTTTGATATTCAAGAGCAAAAAACTTCACCCCTCTTTGGCTCATTGTTTTGTTCTACATATCGGTAAAAAACCAATCCCACATACAACTCTACTGAAATGAACAGCATTATACACCACAATGATACTGGAGACAAGAAACAATAATACACCATATAAATTATCTACTTGCATCAAACCAAAAGAAAAAAATTATGTACTTTCAAAACAACCTAGATACTATTGGCAGTTGCCACAATGTTGGGATATCACTTTGCATATTGAATGACCTAGCAAGACCAGGATCTCAATAAATGAAGGCAAGTCAGCCAGAGAAACAAATATAATATATCATGAAATGTAACACAAGTTATCCCGGTATAGACAGTACATTTTGTAGCCTATGGCGTGTGCGCGCTACACAGATCAGAAAGCTAAATGAGAAGAATGGGGAGAGCTTATAACAGGCTGCTCCGAAGCACTGACAAGGCCCTGCAGCATTCTCAAGATCTCGCTTGTGTCTTCCAAGTAATACTTGGCCTTGCTTGGTTTCTGACCAACGGTGGAAAGGAACACATTGGCAACCGGAGATAGAGACGCCCTCGCACTCCTTATTACATCAAACATGTCCTCATCTGATCTGTCATCCCCAATGCATAGAACAAAATCTGGGATCACTCCCATTTGCTGCATTGTCAAGAGAAGACGTTCTGCTACAATACCCTTACTCACACCCTGTGCCATAAGTTGTATAACAGAAAACAGTAAATAGTCAACCTCAGAAGGATTCAATGTTGGAAGAGTTTTAAATTAGGAAGCAAAGAAACCACACCAATGATTGAACAAGTACTAGTGAAGTACTTCATTTGCCCCTCTCCTTTTGGAGAGTTGAACCTTTGACTAAAATTATCGAAAAAAAAAACAAGTAGTAGTGAATGGGAGAATCATAAGAAGTCAAGGATATATAGAAATAAGGAGGCCCCTTAACTTGGCATGACCAAATATTAGGCACCAGAAAACAATCAGATATGCTAACATAGATTTGCATATAATATGGTTTGTTTAGAAATGGTTATGGGTGATGAGCACGACCACAGTTAGTTCACCTCCACCATCCAAATTCAAAGATTCTTTCTGACTAAGCAGGTCAGTAGTCCGAACCATAAGAAATGTATAAACTTATTAAACCAAATGTAACTGATTGAAACATAGAGCTTTTGTTACTGACCTGAGGTTTAACTTCCACAATGTGTAAACTACTTTTAACAGAAACAGGCTCATTGGCAAGAACACTTTCCAGATGATCTAAGAGCTCCTTGGCCTGGCATGAACCAAAGTCTCGGTCTGCAAACTCATAATTCCAAACAAGTGCGGTTTCTTTGGCCTCTATGTTAGAACCATCAGTTGTTTCTGTGTATAACTGCATTACGGGCTCAGCAATCTGCTTCCAGTCAAAATCAGGCACAGAAACACAAGCTTCCCAGTCTGCATTATGATTTGTCCTGAAAAAAGAAACTAGGATAAACTTTTCAATTTGAACAAAGAAGAAACTTGGCTAAGGAAAAGTACTTATTTTCCATCAACGTTCTTCCATACATAAAATGAAACAGTGAGTTTATTGGGCTCAGAGAAAGAAGGGTGAACTGATCCTTCAATCTCACCAAATTTGGGACCAAAAAGTAAAAACAAGTTTGTCCTTCTTAAAATTAATTAATAAAACAAACAAGTAAGAAGAAAAACCATTAATTCAGTTCACAGTCACCACAAACTTTCTACAAGTTTCCAACATACACACACAGAAGGTAAAAAGGACATACCTCACAAAATAACCATGCTCTGCAGCAATTCCCAGCCTTTCACAAGAGGAAAACCATTCAGTAAGAGTCTTTCTCTCCTTTCCACTTACAATGAAAACGCAATTCTTGGGGTCCCTGCACAAGCTGTTCAAGATGGCAACAGCTTCAGCACTAGGGGTTGTACTAATTGAACCGGGTTGCATCATGGTACCATCATAATCCAAAAGAATGGCTCGGTGCTTGGTCCTCTTATAAGCTGAAACAATATGTTCCACTGATAGCTTTCTAAAGTTTGGATCCAATGCAATAACCCGAAACCCCAAGCCAAAACCAATTCCCCAGCATCTCCTCCTCAGATGATCCCTACAAGCCCTTTCCAGATCCTGCAAGAAGCTGCGCGCCCAATATGCAACATCATGTGTGCTGACATACCTATAATGCTTCTCGTGGCGCATCTGTTTTTCAGACTCCGGGACTACTAGTGCAGAATCCATAGCTTCAGCAACGGCATCAATGTTCCATGGATTCACTCGAATCGCCCCACTTAAAGAAGGGGAGCATCCAATGAACTCAGACACCACCAGCATGCTCTTCTTTTGGGTAGCTGAACTTGTCCCTAAAATCTCATCTATCTTCTCACTTCCTTGTCTACAAATGATGTATTCATAGGGTATAAGGTTCATCCCATCTCTCACTGCTGTCACAAGACAGCATTCGGCAATCACATAATAAGCAATCCGCTCATAAAATTGAAGTGGTGTATCAATCAAGATTACAGGTGTGTATCCAGGCCTTCCAAATGTACCATTAATCCTTTTTACAGTGGCATAAGTTTCACTCTGTACCTCCTGTACATCCTTCCCGCGGCCTCTCGCAGGGTTTGCAATTTGGACCAGAACAACTTTGCCCCTCTTATCAGGATGTTGTAAAAGCAATTGTTCCATGGCCAAAAGTTTTAAGCTTATTCCTTTGAAGATATCCATGTCATCGACCCCAAGCATCACAGTTTGGCCTCCAAACTGGTTTTGTAACTCTGCAACCTTGTTTTCTGTCTCATGAAGATTCATGACTGATTGAAGCTGTCCTATGTGAATGCCAACAGGAAGGATCTTAATGCTTACCGTTCTTCCATAGTACTCAAGACCAATGTATCCCCTCTTGGATTGATAAGAAAGCCCAAGCATTCTACTGCAGCAAGACAAGAAATGCCTGGCATAATCAAAAGTATGAAAGCCAATAAGGTCAGAATTCAGAAGAGCTCTAAGAAGTTCGTCCCTGACGGGAAGGGTTCGGTATATCTCGGAGGAAGGGAATGGACTATGGAGGAAGTATCCTAGCCTTGCCCTATTAAACCTCTTTCTCAAGAATGTTGGAAGAACCATCAAATGGTAATCATGAACCCACACAAAGTCATCGTCGGGGCTAATGACTTCCATCACTTTATCTGCAAATATCTTGTTCACAGAAACATAGGCCTGCCAAAGGGACCTATCGAATCGACCACCGAGATCAGGTGACAGTGGAAGCATGTAGTGAAACAAAGGCCATAGATGTTGCTTGCAGAATCCATGATAGAATTTGGTAAAAAGCTCAGGAGGGAGGAAAGTAGGGACACATTTGAAAGTGTCAAGCAAGTACTGAGCAACATCATCTTGCTCGCTCGGCTCGATCTCTTCTTTAAGACAACCAATATAGATGGTTTCCACATCTTCCCCAAGACCATCTTTCAGCTGCAAAAGAAGCGAGTCCTCATCCCAGGTGAAGTCCCACGCACCATTGTCTTTTCTGTGTGCCTTTAATGGAAGCTGGTTACCAACTATGATCATCCTATCCTGAGAGATAGAGGAGGGAGCATCAGAGCCAGCACTGTTGCTTGCCTCATCATCCAGTTCAGACAGTACTCCGGCAACAGTTGCAACCCGAGGGAGCCTTTTCTTCTCGCGACCGAAACTTGGGGAGTCGCATGAAGTAAGCTCTAACAAGTTGGAATATGACCTCGAAACCATTTTGATGATGGGCAGAGTACCTTTGGTGGAGGAGTTATAGAACCAGGCTTAGATTGATAGTTTACAGTCATGAAAACAACCATAACAAGGATGCAATTTAAGAAATCTGAAAACAACTCAAGTATGATACTTACCCCCAATAATAACTAACAAGTCCAGCAAAATCAATATCACATAATGTTACATTACAAGAGAGAAGTCCATACAAAAAAAAGTTTAACAGATTTTCATTTTTTCACTCCACAGGGTTTCAAAGTGTTCAGCTTTGGCACTTGGAGCCCATGAGAAAAAGGGGAGAAATGAGCGGATGGGGACGTTAATCTAAAATTTCACATTAGACCATACCTTCAACCGAAAAGTACACCTATTAATACAACAGTTTGAGAAAATCCAAGATACAGAGCATTTAAATCTATTGATAGAATAATTAATAATACTAACCTACGAACTAAATCTGGCAAAACACAACCCACTACAAACAATTTTCCAACCTACCAAAAAATCATGTAGCATCAGTGAGAACATAACTAATACAAATGCACAGTTAAAACCATGTTCACTTGATGGACTTAGAAGCTCAAAAGAGAGGCAAAAACTAGCAAATCAAATGAATGAACAGAAGAAACAAGAAAGGGAGAAGAAGAAGAAGCTCTTCAAACACAAGACCAACAATAAAAGGACAAGGTGAAAAGATAAGTAATCATACCAAAGAGAGTGAAAGCTGAAAGGTTGTGTTTTAAAGTTGGTAGATGAAACTGACAGAAACCAAAGATTCTTCTTCTTAGCTTCACTCAGTCATTCCCTCACTCACTCACTCAACACAAACCACAGCCCTCAATGGCGTCAACTGAGAATACCCTTTTCATTTTTTTTCCTTTTTTTTTTTTTTTTACTGTTGTCTACAAAAATAAAACAGAAAAATCATGGTCATATTTTTTGTGCTTTTGCCTTTTGGAACCAAACCAACGACAAAGTAGGTGGCTTTATACAAGGAACTTGATTCCCTTATTGCATCCCACACAGACACAGGACACGGGAGAATACTTTTGTGATTCCGAAGTACATTTATTTAGTTAAGGTATATTCTATTAACATTATTAATTATTAATCATTAATTTTAAATATTTTTATATAATTTAAATTTAAATTAATAACTAATAATATTTATAAAATATATATTAAATATATTTTATGAACACACAAATATTTTTTTTAATAATCTGTCCTCCTCACTCTCTATCGTAGTGATGTGTGATGACACACACGAGTACCACAGCACAGTGGACTCACTCACTCCACATCCCCTTAACCACGGTTAGTTTCCCCTTAATCAAAGATTAACTACACTACAGTTTAATTAACCCTTTCTACTTCTCAAGTAACAACCAGAACTAGTAAGGGTGGTGGTGGTGCCTCCCTGCCACGACTAAAGTGCACTCAAAAGTGTACACAACAACAGCGCGTGTAAAGCACCCACCACTTATTCCAATTCAAAGCATTAGATTCCCTCATGATTCCCTTGTTTAGATAGTGCGCTTATTTGTGTGGTGTTTTACACTTTTACTTTTTAATGTCAATTTATATTCTTACCTCATTAAATTAATTTGAGATTAAATAACCTATGAGTTTTTAACATTTTTTCCTTACACTACTTAAAATTTTTATCAGTTTTGTTGTTTTGTATTATATTTTTATCTTCTCACAGTAATTAAATTCACATAAAATTTAGACTATTAACCAAAAAATATTTTTCTATTGTCATGAGTATTAATTTTGTTATTTAAACATATGAATATGTATTTACCGTCTAACATTTTAAAAATTAGACATTACTTTAGTATATGAAAATAATTAATGAAATTTGATAATCCAATTAAACTTGATGTTAAATTTTAAAATAATAAAATAAATTAATTTGCATTTTTTAAATAAAATAATTAATATATTAAAGTAAAAATATTATAAACAAATTGTTTACTAGGTGAATTTTGTGTCATATATTTTTATATTTTATTTTTAATCATTAATTTTTTTTATTATTTATATCATGGATAGAGTCCATCCTATCAATTAATAATAGAAAATAAAACTTAACAACAAATACCATAAAGTTCACTTGAAATTGATCATTCCATTATTGATTTACTCTACCAATTATTCCCCACTACCGGTAGTGAAGAATTTGTTGCTCGGTAGATGCACGCAAAATGTTGCGAATAAGAATGCAACAAGTGTCTGATGGATTTAATCTGCTGTTTGTTTAATAATGAACGGACTGATTCTTATTTATTGTCCGGACTCCATACCCCACAGCTTTTTATAATCAATAAACAATATTTGGAGTATTGCGGCCTCCCTCCAACAAATTGCTATGATATTTTCTTTGGGTAATTAGTACGAACTATTTTTAAAATTTATTAAAATTACACTTTTTATAACCACAATGTTAACTTTTTTTAAAGATTTTTATTTAATTAAATCTTGT
Organism: Nissolia schottii; assembly: GCA_003254905.1. Lineage (NCBI taxonomy): Eukaryota > Viridiplantae > Streptophyta > Magnoliopsida > Fabales > Fabaceae > Nissolia > Nissolia schottii. The sequence goes on from QANU01024517.1 coordinate 588,066, forward strand.
CTTATAAGAAAAAGTGGTTAATTCTTTTGCCCATTATTTAAAAAGTCATACATATAAAATAATTTAATTAGATGATAATATAATTTTTTTTTACATTATTAGTATATAACAATTATCCTCTTATTATAAATAAATTTAATTTTAATGCACTATAATATAAAATCATTTTGATGACCTTTTAAATAATATGTGTGACAATGAACCATATTTCTTGCATAAATTATTTCTTTTGCAAAATACTCAAATCAAGAAATGCAAATCAACCAAAAACAAAACCCAAATCAACCTCAAATTATGTCTCACTGTACTGTACTCTTTAAAGTGAGTCCAAATCCCAAGTGCAATAATCAACGCGTAAAATAAAGTAAGAAATCTAAGATTTCATTGATATATAATTATTCACAATTAAAATATAAGGTAAAACCGTAAAATTTTAACACCAATTTTGAGGTTAAATGCAATTCTAGCCAACCTTACAAGTAGTTTATACTACTATACCTCCAATTAAGTGAAGTTTTAATTTTTTCCCCCTTTATTATTCAAAATGGGGCAAGGCCCACAAATTAATTAGTGAAGTTGTGACGTTTAAAGTTTGGCATTGTGTACTTTACTATCGGCTCATAATTAGTAGTAGTAATTTTTAATTTGGTTTCATGGCAACTTTCAATCTATAACTGGACCACTTATCTTTGAAATTAAAAACTTGTGCAATGCACTTACTAAGTATAGTTGAATGTGTCACCCAATGACTTCTATATATAATATCGAATGAATGCTTATGATTCCAAATCAGGATTACAAACAACCAGAGAAAAGAAAATCGGCGGACTACATATCGAATCAATTGAAGCAGGAGTTCAGAGGCTTAACCAGTTTAATTGAAGTTTAACTGTAGTCAAATAAATAAATATATATATATATAATATTTTATTATTTATATGTATATATATATATATATAATTAATTTTATACTATATAATAATTAAAAATCACTTTTTATATAGTATTTATACATTATTAGTATTGTGAAAATATGTTTTTCAACAAAATATATAAATATTACATCAAAATCAGTTAAAAAAATTCACAATTAAAAAAAAAGGAACCAGTCCAGTTTTGGCTAGTTCTTAGGACAGTCAATTTTTTAGAGCAAATCAAATTAGGCAGGAGTTCGACTCCCGATTCAACCGATTGGATTGGCCAGTCCAGTTTAATTTTCAGAACCATGCAAATAACACCTCTTATCTCAAACATGTCATGCTTGTACGTTGCCGCTAATTCTGCAACATGTAGTTTAATTATTAATGGTTCGTATTAGTATTATTAATTCATCAATTGGTTTTTATTAGGTCGTCTTAGCTTGGCAAACAAATAAAAAATTAAAGAAGATTGTTTAGCCTGCCCTGAAACGAGAAGCGGTTGTTGGGAATTTTAATAGCATGCTTGATTACCAAACGCAGTGGGAAATTGGTTAATTGTACAAACGAAAAGCAAAAGTATTCAACCCCCATGATATTTTCTTTGTTTTAATCATTTCATATGTTTCAATCTCTCAAAGAATTGGGTATATATAGCTTAGCATTACGTAATTAATGAGTTTATCGGCCATAGGTACTGCACTTACTTTTTGTAGAAGAGATTAATAACTTAATTAAGGAAGGGAAGCTTCTAATCTAAGTAGAGCTGAGCTAGGTAGCGTCAATGATTTGGTTGCCACGATTATATAATAAGGCTATCATTATTCCCAAAAGATGTCAAGTTTGTTCAGTTGGCGTTGAGTGATTGTGTCCACCCAACTTGGATGCTTAGCTCTACCATTTGTAAATTGTAATCATTGCTGATGCGACACTACTCCTCTTGTTGCCCCATTCTTCATGCCTCGTATTCTCAATACTACTACTATTGTTTTCACTTATTTAAAAGTAACTAGATATTTTAATTACTTTTACAAGATATATAAAGATACGATAAAACTTCAAATTCTTGAGGTTATTGCATTTATAATATACATTAAACATGTTAAACATTAGAATTAGATTTTTCTTGAGACAATAAGAAATTTTGATCCTCACTTAAGGCTACGCCAAGTTTTCACAAAGCTCAATTCGGTTTGAATATGCATGTCATCTAAATTCTTAATTTAAATCATTTTAATATTAATTTGATCTCTCAATATTACTCTCTAATTATGAAAGGATAGCAATACTAGTCAAGAATTAACTTGATATATGTCACGAGCAATTTGATTCGACTAAGATAGCAAGTAATTCTTATTTTGGAATAAGTTTAAAAGTTATTAAGGTAAAAGAATTTTTACCAGATGATTGAGCATTAATTTGATAGGGATGATACTTACAAAAATCACTAACATTCAAGTTAATATATGAGTTATATAAGATAACATAGAGTAAAAATGTAGCTTTAGTATAGTTGTGATTCATGCATATATATCGTATGTGGGTAACTTTTGATGAACCTGTTGAGTGGTTTGATTGTAGTGATCATTATGAGATCATCATGACTCGAGTAAGTAATGCCTTTATGATGTCTTATGAAGGCTAAATTGGTTACTCTTCTCTCAATGGTTGTGCAATTATATGTCGACGCTTGAGTTGTGTGAAATTTGGGCCTGCGATACAATACTTGGAGCCAAGTTACACGACCAAGAGTGTGAGCTATTTTTGATGCATGCTTTCCACCCCCAACTTGTTGTATATTTGGGCAGTGTTTATTTACTTAGACAAGACAGGAACACTGAGACGCATGGACAAAAATCATGTTTGTTTATTGAGATGGACACACAAATTTGTGTCTTAGGACATAAAATTTTTGTATTTTCTGTACCTTTGTTTTGTTGGGACACGAGGATAATACACGGGAACACAACCTTTCAGATTAAGATAATGTGTTTTTTTCTATTAAATTAATGCAATAAAAGTATTTTAAGTCATTTGGAGTGTATTTTTTATCTTGCCTATATTAAACCAAACAATATATAGATATGAATAAGTGTGTCTTATACGCTGTCATTAAACATAATACAAGACTGACTTGAGTGTCTCTATCCTCATGTCTCTCTATTCTAATCCTGTCTCATTAGGCACTCGGCGTTAAATATTGCTTTTTGTATGGGTTCATACTAGCTTATTGCTATGGGAACAAAATCAGGCCTCTATCCTAATTGGGCTAAACATATTTTAACATATAAAGAAGGAAAAAAAATCAAAGGTGATGTGTGATTGTGTATTAGTTGGATTTTAATTAATTAATTTGTACATATATCATATGGGGAAAAAATCAACTATAAAATATAGTATCATAATGTTATGATATATATATATGTGATACAAATTTATACAATTATAGGGAAGCTTGTTTTTTCACGCTCGAATTAATGACTAACGATTTTCATTTCTTGGTTTTTGTCAAGTCAAAGCCAAGATGATAGGATGGGTACCAAGGAATTAATAACCATTGAAAGCGATGAGCTAACTCTCCACAATGATGGGTTGACATGATTTGGAACCTACATCAAATCACGCCTCCTTGTTAATTATGAAACATCAATATTATGAACTATACATATTCTAATATAGAATTTTCTCCGCCACCTTTTGTCTTTATATTTAATAAAAACATATAATTTAAAAAATTATTTAATTGACAATAAGATAAAAAAAATATATAGTATGCAGACAAAATTAACTTTGAGTAGTTAATATTATAGTAATCAAGTGTTATTAGTAATATGAAAAATAATAAAAATAAATTTATAAAAAATATATTTAATGATTCTTTAATATAATCAAATGAAAAATAATCTTAGACAATTTTTTTATGAGAAATAACAATAAAAAATGTACTGATGAAATATACATTAATTTTATATATTGAGATATATATATATATATATAGTATATATCATTTTCCTCTTTTTTAATTTGTTAGTAGTTACTCCAATTATGTTAGGGCACAAATAAAGTACCAAATGGTCATCTGTCATCACCAAATTTAAATAAAATATCACTTTTCAATTTTATACATGTTTCGTTTTCAATTAATTGTTCATCTTTTCAATTTTAGTATTTTAACAAATAAATATTTCCTTCTTAAATCTAAATAACATTAATTCTTTTCTTTTCTACTATATTCTTATTAAATAACTTATTAAAAAAATAGTAAAAGAGAGAGAAAATAGAAATAAATATATTAAATGACTTTACTAATAAGTATCATTACAAGTATTCTAAGGACATTTGTTAAAGAAACAAAAATAATAATTATGTATTAAAAAAAGTAAAAAATGTATGTTCCCAGTGACATTAAATGATTTAGAAGCTCAAAACTTAACATTTTAGCAAAATTTTATATTAAATAAGGATAACTTTGCAAAGTACTACAATTTTTAATCATTTTCTTAATACTGACGCATAACGCAAAGTAGATAATTAATCGAGAACGGAGGGAGTAACTCAAAATCGTGTACTTCAAATTTTACAGAAATTATTGTAACAAGCATAAAAACTTTGGAAAAACTAGAAAACCACATCTTAAAAGTCTAGCTAATGAAGTATTGGAGTCTAAATTCTTATAAGACTTCTCGTTTAAAGTACTATTTTAAATGTGAGACTCGATACAAATGGCTTCAAATTGAACTTGATAGATTTCCAATTTAATTTCCTTTTGTAGTTTTTCTTTTTCGGTATTGCAGAAAAGAATATACTTCTCGCCAAAATTATTTTTTATGACTAAAATATTTGTCATCTTGCCAACTACCATAGATTCAACTGACAAATTAATGTATCTAAATTAGGGGAAGAAAATTCCATGTGATCATCTTACACCACTCAAATATTTCTCACAAAAGGTAATACAAGTAGCATATAGAACCCTCAAGGAATCAATGACAACCATGTGTTAGAGAGGAAAACATTTCTTCCAAGAGGAGGAAAGAACTCCTCGGACTCAACAGTGGAAGAACTTATGTGCTATCTCAATTCCTGAAAAATTCTAAAATTCTAAATGGGGGAAGAGTCTCTTTTCTCCACAATGTAATATTCGTACACCTGAATGATGATATGGGTCTCACATGTAAGTATAATAATCAGACAAAGGATGGTGAATTGACATGAAAGAGTGCTCATCATGAAGAAGAAGTACAACGATTAATTTGACCTAATTAAATTCATACCTTTTATTAATTATATTTTTAAAAAATGTGTCTTATATTATGAAAATGTACCCTTTTATTAACAATTATTTTCATAACATTTTTTAGTTAAACGTTAAATTATGATAAACTATTAATTTTAACAAAGACTACATATGAAATTGTCACCTAAAGTATCACGAATTTCTTTTTTTTTTTTTCAATAATGACTCATCAATTCCTAGTTGAACATGTTATGACGTGTACGATCGTAAGTTCATAACTATGCTTAAAGTTGGTAATCCCTTTGTCCACTTAGAAAAAGATATCTAACTGTTTACTACGACACCATATAGAATAAAGAAAATGTAGAAGTGGGAACTCCGCAGCCCCACCAATTATTGTCCTAACATGATTCTTCTGTAGCCCAGCCACTAAGAGTAATATATATAGTGGTGATTATTACCCAAATATTGTGTAAAAAAAAAAACTAGTGGTGATTTATATATGAGCCAATCATGTAGGTTAGGTTCGGAAGCCAATCTCATAGTGAATGTGCGTTGAGTTGGGTGGGGAAGTAAATGGGTAATCCAAATGAAGTTGTCCCTTTTATTTGTTAGAAAACAATAGTTTTCTGGTATTTAAGGTTTCGGAATGGCTTTTAAAAATTAATTTAAATTGTTTTGATAAACAAATTTAAAACATAAGATGAAGATGAGAAAATGAGAGGTTGTAGGTTCGTAAACTTGTTTTGAGACTTGAGGAAGGAAAAATGAATGGAAGGAAAGGAAAATGGGGGACTATGAGGGTTAGATTGTGAGGGGTGAACAACCTTGTCCTCCAATCCAAGCCCTTGTATGAGTGACTTCAGTTGTTGGGTTTGAGAGCAAGAGATTAATTTCTGGTGTTTCTGGATACGTCCTCCTGCTCGAGATTCTCTATTTTGGTTGCTATGCTTGGTGTATGTGTGTGTGTTCTATTCCTTGTGTTCCATGTGTGTTTCTCTCCTGAATCCTCTATTTTTATTATCTGATTTTCCCTATTTTCTTATCCTCTTTCTCATTCCTAGGATGTCATTTGACTTCCTTGGGTCTTGTTATTGACAGGTCATTTTTAGGGATACAGAACAAGGCCTTCTGCTGCCTGGGTCCTTGTGTCTGCAGCTTTAACTAGGATATGTCACTCTCAAAGCTAACTTAAGTGCAGATTTCTTACATAAACTCTCTAGTATAAACAAACATACTTTTTGCCTCTCTCTCCTAGGTTATTGTGAGGGATTCCTAAAGTGTATAAGGTTAGAAACTCTTGTTGCACCTTCAGCAGGTCATCAGAGGGCGTCTACAAAAGCTCCTGAGACCACAGTCTGAAGGTTGTTGCATGTTGTCAAGTTCAGTTGCTGCGAGGGCATTTCCGTTTGCTTGCTTCCTAAGTTCTAACAGTTGGCCAAAAGGCCTTGGAATGGATCCCATGACATCTTTGGGATGTGGGGCAAGATCCAAAGCCCTCAAATCCATAACTCCTCATAGTTCCCCCTCTTGTCTCTTTGTGGCCATATGCCAAACCCTTAATGACCACACGCTTCTAGTTTATTCCATCATTGGTAATTATCGTTAACCCATGTGTTACAAAAGGGTCTATATCAAAGATTTAAGATCAAGATTCTATAAACAAAGAGAAATTTTTACATAACCACACGTCTAACACATTATATTTAAGAGCATACACAATAAAAATATATCCCATTATTTTTATTATGAATTCTACCGAGTATTTTTGGATCTTACATGTTGAAAATCACTCATTATATTTTGTGCTCAAATATAACGTGTTAATCTTATGGTCATGTGAAAATTTCTCTAAAGCAAATCTAGATATAAGGACTTATCAACTTTTACTTACTTTTCTTTGTGAGGGAAATATCCATAAAGAAAAAAAAGAAAAGAAAAGAAAAGTGTATTGCACAGTAGTAGCCACAACTCAAATATCTTAGTTCCTTTTTTTTTTTTTTTTTTCTCTTTCTGATTTGAATCTACATTGTATCTTCTCAAACCCGTCTACATGGAGTGGAGCTTGGAAGGCGTGGTCATGGCTTGTGTTCATCAATCATCAATCATCCTTTGAAGCATTAATTCTTTCTTTTAGCCTTTAACTAACATATGTGGTTCAGCAATTCTTCCAGTCAAATCACTTCTAATTTGCAAGGACCATCAATTTAATAGCTTCACATGGGTTATTCAGTACATAGATGCTCCAAAGATGTCACATTCAAGCACACAAATATTACATGCAGGAGAATCCATCTTCTTCTTGACACTTGAATAATTGATAGATAGATACAGGGGCAACAGTCAGAGTAACATGGCTAATTTAGCTTAAGCATCTTTCTTGTTCCGGAATATTTTGATTAACCCTTTTTTATTTGTTATTTACCATCTCACCCTCTCAGTCATGCTAGTAGGTATTATACCCTTCAATTTTTTTTAATGACACGCCAATTTAAGGAATTATGATTGAGAAATAAGCAGTGACATTTATTATGGAATAACTTGAGATTTTTTAGTTTTATTCGAAGAAATTGAAAGTTTAGCAGAAAATAAAGTGAACCTTTAATTATTCCATCATTTTCATAGAAGTTGAGAAATTCTTGTGTGTTCCTGTAGCACATTTAATGCATGTTTCAAGAATATTATCAATTATTCATTTTGAATTACAATATTTAAAAAATATATAAAAAATAAGTAATGAGTAGTTGATAATATTTATGAAGCACACATGCAAGAATTTTTCATAGAAGTATGTTGTTGCAAGCTCATTATTCAGTCAATTTAGATTTCACAAGCGTTTATACATATTTACATATTTTAAGGTAGGGAACATGATTTGGCTGAAGCTAATTGAAAAGAAACATAGCATATGATGTTATTTCACGCATGGGGGAAATTATCTAAACTAATTCATCTGTACTTCTTTTCTTTGACAGGTCCCCTTGGAATCTTGTTAAGAACTTTAGAGTCCAAAGTCTTGAACAATCTCTTCACGTCTTGGTTTCCTTTGCTTGCTAGATAATCCACCTCGTATTCATATCGCTCATACATTACCGGTAGGGTCACTGCGCACACAAACACTGCACAAGAAGAATTCAATTAATACATAGCAAATCAACAATTAATTATTAAAAAAACTTGATAAATATATGCCATAATTATTTGAGATCTCACGAAAATATAGAAAATTCAAAGCGGTGAAATAGTTTCCAATTGCTGACATGATCCAGAGACCCGCAATTGTCTGAAATTAAAGCAAAGCAATTGATGTCAACTAACAAGTTATTATAATTCATAAAAAATGGTTTGATTAATTGAAAATGGTAATTACCAGAAAGAAGAGTGTCAAGTCATTCCCAGTTGAAATATCGTAAAAGTTCCTCAAGATCGAGTTGAGTTTTATATGCAAGAATCTGAAAGTTGATTCTGGGATTACAAAATAATGGATTTCAGGAAGCCTCCTGCAATTAATTAAAGCAACATATTAATATTTAGGACAAAGATAAAAACAAGGCATTGTATGAGTATCATGAAAGAATTGTCAATAACCATCTCTTTTAAAAGTTTTTCTTTTTTGGCGTGAAGTGTAAATACATTTTTTAAAATGGAATTAGCAATTATCAAACTCTAAATTTGTTAGTCATATAGGCTCTGATACCACATAGAAAAAATGGTTATTGGCGTGAATCAATTAATCAACTAATACAAGTCTAATTAAGTTACGTTGATATTACCAAGTGATTAGTCCAGCTGCATTATACCAAACAAAGAGGATGAGCATAATGGCCATGAGGAGGTGGCAGAGCAGAGTAACAAAATTGTACTCCACTACTTCAAACAGAAACCAAATGGCAGAGAAACCTGCTACAATTGCTGCCGATGATGTCTTGTCTTTCCATAACAATATATCAGCAACTGCAAAGGATAATAATTAATTTGAGTGCATAAAAAATAAAAAACCATGAGGTCCTGTATATTTAAATTGATATATAATTAGTTTATTGAGGTGATGAATGAAGTTATAAAAGATTTTACCCTTTCCCCCACCAAGGACAGCATGGAGTGGTCTTTTGCGACCAAACAAACCGGGAGTCTGTGAAGGTTCATAGAAACGGGCTGGCATGGCTACTAACAAATATTGGTTGAATTAATGTCTTTGTAGTGTTTAATTCCTAATATTCTCTCCTGAGAACCAATTTCGTAGCACTGTTGCAATTCATGGGGCGTTATGGACTATATATATGTTTAATGTTCTAAGCTTTGCAAACAAGAAATTAATAAAATCAACTCATTGGAATGGAGGAAAGGTATGGCTTTGGCATGGCATTCAAGTTTTATTTCCTCTCGTGCCCAAAGCAGGATTCAGATACATTAATTGTTAGTCCCCTCCCCTCGTCTATGTCTAATACTTTTGATTAGGGCTCTACATTTAGTTGGAATCTTATATATATTCTTATATGAACATGTGTCTAATAAATTTTTTAATAAAGATAGATGATAGAGCTCACATGTATTTTAAACAGATTTTTAATAAATTTTGTGAGACTCAATTTTGTGTGTATTTAAAAAAAAAAATTCTTAAGCATATACACACTCAAAAATATCTCATATGTATATACATGATGAGAAGAATGAACATTTGAAATGTATGCGCTCTCGATCATGCAAACAGTTGACATCGTACATTAATGCATTTAAAAATCTTAAATAATAACTTCTACATTTAATTAAGTAAAGTTTATTTATGATGTCAATTCTTAAAAGAACACACAATATCGTTTTCATTTATTATATATGCTGACATTGTAGATACGGGATTAATTTTGAGGGAAAATAACATTTATAATCTCTAAACTTTTATCCAGTTATAAGTAGGTATTTTAAATTTTTAAATATTTTAATTTAACCCTCACTTTTCAGTCGCTTGCAATAGTCATCATCGATCATCAAATCTCTTAATTATATTCTTAAACTTTAATTTAATTACAAAGAATCACCGAAAATTATAAATTATAGGTAATCTATCCATATTACATCGTACCAAAAGTCTCGTTAGTTCAAATTTCAAACATATTTATTGATATAGCTAGACCGTTTAAAAAAATATTATAATACAAATTGTATTATTGAAGTCGTATAACGTGTTAATTTTTTGTATAAAATATAATAATTACACAATAAAAAAAAAAGGTCTTTTGTATGTCAAAACTTCAAAGTGATTACCCATACATCTTTCTTTCTAATAATGGTGATGCCAAACCTATATTGCCCCTAGTAAAGGAAAAGGAGAGTCTTCCCCCGAATTGATGATAAGCGCTTGACCATTGATAGTTTTCATAGTCGTAATCAAACAATTCATCAAAAGAAATAAATAGTTGTAGTCAAACATCCAAGTCAATCCTTAATAAAAGGCAATACATATATATACACAAAAGTATAACATTAGATCCTTTCCTATGCTGTCCTACGGTTGGCATTGCAAAAGTGTTAATAGTGAAGAGAGCCATAACCAATACACAATTGAACACATTCATCTATCTCTTGAAGAGTGTCCTTCCCTTAGAGTCTCACCCTCTCCTCTCAATTGAAGAAGTCTCTATTTATAATAATGGAGAACGGTATTTCATGTGCAGCAACATTGTGCATTATCATCCTCATTGTGATGCTTGGTCAAACGGAGTTGTCAATGGCGCAGGGAGTGACATGTAACCCTTCGCAGCTGAGTCCGTGTATGAGCGCCTTCACCTCTCCGGTGCCTCCCACGCCGGAATGCTGCAGTAAGCTGATGGAACAGAGGCCTTGCCTTTGCCAGTATGCGAGGGATCCGAAACTCCAGAGGTTTGCTAACTCTCCCAATGCCAGGAAGGTTGCTCAAACATGTGGCTCCCCATTCCCCACTTGCTAGCAAGCCTAGAGACCCTTTGATCTATTTTATTAATGAATGAGTGTAAAATTCGGTGATTGTTTGAGACACATGAATGAATACTCAGTTTTTGATGCCTGCAAATAGCGGAACTATACTTATATTATCCTAGTGTTTTTTGTCTTTGAATTAGAGGCCAAGTAATTAAGATGACGATTTAACAATCCTCATATTCAATTTCACATCATGTTTGTTGACTTATGTTGAATGATCATGTTGACTTGCTTCCTCCTTCCAATCGGATAAACACCTTATTTGTGCATAAAAATAGAAATTTAACATTGATTTATCAACACTGAAATTACTGGTCCAAATTTATTGCTTTACACATTTCTAGACTTTGATTTAGTTTGATGCCAAAAGAAAGGAATAAAATAAAATGTCGATAGTGCTTTCATACAGGCGACCAAGCAAAGTGTCCTTAGCCACCCCAACCCCACCACCCTACTCTCATATCCCCACATATAATTCCATATCAAAACAGATGTGACTCTCCTTACCTTAACTTCTTTATCCTTATGTTACCTTATGGAGTTTGAGGGGCCGAAACATGAAAGAATATCGGATTTGAAATATGTCAACATGCCATGCACCAAATAAATAAATAAACAACAAATATGCCAACATGTCTAAACATTTCAATTTTTGGCCCCGGCACTTCAGATTCCAGCCCATCTCTGATAAGGGCCATTGAACACCAAATTCCAAATATCAAGATATTAGATGAAACATAGATTACAACCAGCAAACAAAATAAGCCTTGTTACATTTGTATCAAAAGACTAGTTGATTGACAATCTTTTCTGGTATCTAGACTAGACGGCTTTGAAAGAATTCAACTCAACTTACCATATGCAAAATTCTATTACAGCAATGCAAGCAACCGAAGGAAACATTAAAACAAACAATTGGAGTAAAAAATTCATTGAGCAACAAGCTTTCAAACTAGAAATTTCAATATATGAACAACCATACTTACCAGCACCAAATCTATATCGTTTTTTCAGGCATTCTCCTATTATACAGCATAAGTATATTATATCTATAATATATTCTCCAACTAATACAGTGAACGAGGATTTGAAACCATTGTCCCCCTTACCCACTAGCACCCTATATATCCAACAAAAAAAGGAGCACCAAAATTGTGCGAATTAGGCCACTCATTTGAAAGCTGAATAATGAAAAGCAACAAAGTCTGATCAGGCCTTGTCAAAGTCAGGACCTTCTTGCTGGTGGTGGTGGTGGGTGGCCGCCAATCCAAGACCCTCGTTGCGGTGCTTCTGCCAGCCACCGGTGTCGGCCCTGGAGTGTGCCCAGTAGTACAGAATGGAGGCCAACATGGACAGCAAGGTCAGGGCAGCACCGGCAGCGAAGACACCCTTGCGGAGGGTGGCACAGGACAAGTGCTCTGCCCCAAAAGCCGCCCTGTACTTAGTGTGGTACGCGTTCCTTGCTGACCCTGCCAACAAGCACGCCTCTGCTCCCAAAAAACTAATCCTGATTTTACAATTTACAGCCGCAATAATATAAGAAGAAAAAATTAATCAAATTTCTTCTTCTAGTCATATGATAAATCCAATTCAACACTACTTCAGCTCAAATCAAAATCCAGACTTGTACAATTCAATTTGTGCTTTCTTTTTCTAATTGCAAATTGCGCAAACAATTACTTGGTTAGTTCCTAATGAAACTAATTACAATTTTTTAATTTTAGCTAATAATGGTTGACAGCAAAATTTTGGGGAAAATGAAAGAAAGTGAGGGAATCGGAGTTACCAGGAGAAGATGAAGAGGAGGACGGCGCAGGTGGCGGAGCAGGCGCCGGAGACGAGGCCCTTGCCGCAGCAGAGGCATCTGGTGACGCCGTTAAGGACGGCGTGGCTGATGAGGAGGAGGGCGAAGGCGGCGAGGCCGTAGACGGTGGAGGCGTCGGTGGTGTAGAGGCAGTAAGTTTTCTCGTCGTACTCGTCGGGAACCACTTTCGCCTGCAAAAAGAAGGAAGCACCGTTTTCAGTTAAGAAATCAAATAATCGCAGATTCAAGTGCAGAGAAGGGGGTTTACGATGCTGCGACGTCGTTCGGCGCCAACGGCGAAGACGAAGGCGAGGAGGTGGAGAGCGACGAGGATGACCAAAATGGGTAACGACACTGCCATTATCGATCTCAGATTGATTGATTCTTTCGCTTTCTCACTTCACTTCACTTCACTGCTGCTTATGTTAATATCTTTCTTCTCTTCGGGTCCGGTTTTTCTTTTTCATGAGAAAAGAAAGCAAATATCGGCCCATATATTTCTTTTCCTTTTATTCCACGGGGAGAAAAGATGTTTCAAAGTAGGGTTTTTCTTTTTGACTAATCCTAATCCTAATCCAATTGCCTCTCATCAATCAATAGGTTGATCATGTATTATCATAATAATGATAAAGAATTTAATTAAGTCTTGTAATTTTATTAATTAAAAACATTAGATTTTGATGGGTAGGTAAAGATGAATCAAATTTGTAAATTACAAAACCAACAAAATATACCTATCCAGATATTTTTGTTGTACAGGTGAATTTCTATTAACATATTTTAACACAAAGCTTACAAATATAAGTATTTACCTATCTGCTTATTTAACATAATATAAACTATTTTTTTTTTTAATTTACTACTTTTGAAAAAACTTATCCACACGTACTTGTTGCTACACTTAAGCATTTAAAAAAAAATAAATTTCCTTCGTTGGACTTTTCCTTTTAATTTGATGAAAAATGACAGATAAACTAATATATCTATAGACGAAATAGTATATCAAATGAGGGTCAAAATTAGTCACCTAATCATTTATACATACATTAATTAAAGTAACTATTTCCATAATTATGTCAAGGATTATATAGAGTACAATAAAAAATATATTAGATTTATGTTTGTCTTATTTTATTATTGACAAATAATATAAAAATAGTATAAAAATAACATTGTCATCTGAAGTTTAGTATTCATTTTCTTTTGCGACATGGGCCCTTGAGTTGGGGGATTGAGATTCTTGGACGTTAGTGCAGGAACTTGTTTTGCTCTGGCGAAATTATAAAAAAAGGGGTGCATGCACACTTTAATTCAGGGACTACTTGTATTATTTTAGGTTTTGAAATGGTAAAACATGCATTAAAGTAAAAATAAATTAAATCAGTTCTTAATTTTAAATTGAGTCAAAATAATTACAAAATTAACATTATTTCGATTTTGAAAGACTAATGTGCTTTGATTCATTGTACAAACAAACTGATACTCACATCCAATCACAATTACAATATCAATGACTAAGCTGAGGAGAATTCACTCAAAGAAGAAATGAAGTAGAGATTTAAATCAAGTGTGGGGAAGTACACGAAAGATGGTTGTGTTAGAGCATGATGCAGCGTCGATCTGAAACGAAAACGACAAATCATGTCAATGATTTTGGTGACAGAGCAGCAGCTGTGAGTCTATGATCCAATAGATGGGTTATGGGACCACAAAGGTAATTCAGCTGATTTTGTGATGGGACCCATTTCAACTTGGACAATTGCAGAAGGAGTCAAAACTTATAGCTGGAACACGGTTGTCTTGTCGGAGCACCGCTATCCGCTTAAAGTTGCCAATGTTTTTTGCTTTTAAAAGTGTGCCCTAAACTCGTTAAAGAATCCATAACAAAAAATTTAACGGTTTAAGAATCTCTAGTTGGATTACATTAATTAAGATTGCAAATGACAAACAGAAGAGACGCAATGCCTCCTCTTAAATTGTGGCCGCGTCTTGTTGGAGGCCCAAAACGTGGCCCTATTTCGGACCCCATACTTTTGGGCAGCCTAAGATCGATGAAGCCCAAAAGATGTTACAAAACAAATAAGCTTTCATATTTGAGAACTGTCCAACGCATACTCACTCACTCATTTATCTTATCGTATTCGGATATCATATGATATACAAATATTTATCATTTTAATTGTGATTTTTCAATTTAACCACAAACATTTGGATTCTATTACAATACATATGACTAGCTCAATTCGACCTAACTGAAATCCGATAGAAATCTTTCAAAGAGAAAATTTAAACTTAAGGCTTTTAATTAAAGAGTCAAAATACCTACCACGTTAACTAACTCCATGTTAGTAATTGTGACTTATTCAACACCTAAATAACACTTTTCCTTAACATTTAAGTGTTGAATTTTTTTAATCATTTTAACGCTTTATTGTTAATTAAGTGGCTAAATATGCTTGCCCCCGCCCCTTGTTTGGCCATTTGTACATGGGCTTCTTTTATTGTTCCCGTTACATAGTAAAATCTTGCACTATGATCCCTCTCAAAATCCTTTCTTTATACGGCATGGTATCACCGACTTGAATTAATGGCATTTGAGCATCTCTCCATCCCTACTAGTACCATGGCAAAGGAAGGCACACAGGCATATTCTACTTCTTAGTTTCTAACCTGGATCTGCTGGTGAGTCCCTTGATAGCTCTCCACCCCTTCCCTGACTCCAAACTAGAATTGATTTTTCAATGCATTAATTCAGCCCCCAGCAGATTCAAACGCATTTATGACAAAATTAAATGGATTCCATACAAGTCCAAACTACTCAATCAGAGAATTATAATTTTCCCAAATAAGTTTTTACTAAGCAAATTAGATGATAAAATTTGTGATTTCAAACTTGATCTGAATGCTGCAGGGTGATTCATGATTACGTGTGCATGAATGTACTGGCTAGTTAGTAGTTATACAGGTGATTGAATATTTTTGCTGACCATCTCATCCCTCCCTATTCTTAAGGGGGGAAAATACAAGAATGGCAGATACATACATAAATACATACACGTATATTTCCTGAAAAAAACAAGTCCCCAATACGATATGATATATGAAATATGATATATGAATAACTAATAATGAGCAAAGAAACCGTCACCACCGACATCGGCTCTATAACGCGCCATACAAAATAAAAGGAAATAGGTATGAAAAGGGAAACACTCGCTCATATTCATATTTATCCTCCTCTCTTTCTATATATCAGCTAATTAGCATTAATTGGGATTGATCTTTTGTAAAAATAAAAAAAGAATAATAATAATCGGATTTATTTATAAATATATCCCTCTTTGTGTGCTGTGCTGTATTGTCCAATCGTGTGATGGCGAATTCCGATCTATCAAAGGCATTGCCAAGGGTTCTCATCGTTTCTCGCCGTACCATCCGCAAGAACAAATTTGTAGACTTTGTTGGTAACCCTCTCTCACAGTTCTGTATTTGCAATAAAACTTTTTATGTGCATTCTCTCTTGTTGGTACCTTTTTAATGTTTGCCACGTGTCACGCTCTTATTATTTTTTTGAGACTTGCTTTTGTCTTCTTGAACATATTATATACCCTATAGCCTATGAGCATGTGGTGTTTGTTTGACATTTACATGTGCAATGTAGCCATGTTTCAAATATATGAAAGACTTCTTGCAAATCAAATGTTACGAAACAGTACTGAAACACTCAACTGCTCTATAAGCAAGGCTTGTAATGAATTTAGAGCATAGTTATAGATTTTTGATGGTAATTGAGTTTGTATGCAAGCTATTCAACATGCCAATAACAAGCATCTTTTCTTGGCTAATTTAATGATGATTGTTGTCAACAATGGCCCGAAAGACCCTTCATGTAAATTAGTTTTCAGTGTTACCCCTAATTCTCTTTTAGCTTTGCAATATACGGAATTTTTTTGTCATCGCTAAAACCTAAGCAGAGGAATGCAATAAAACATGAGCAGGGGAGTATCATCTGGATCTCATTGTAAGATATGGAGCTGTTCCGGTCATTGTCCCAAGAGTTAGTGGAGTCCACACTCTCTTAGAGAGCTTTGAGCCTATCCATGGAGTTCTCCTCTGCGAAGGCGAGGACATCGATCCCTCCAATTATGATGCAGAACTCTCCGGAATTTCGCTGGAAGAGCTCGAGCACATCAGGAGCCTTCACCCGAGCGATACCGCCATCGATAAGGAGAAGGACTCCATTGAGCTAAGGCTTGCAAAGCTGTGCCTTGAAAGAAACATACCTTATTTAGGTATATGCAGGGGGTCACAAGTCCTTAATGTTTCTTGTGGGGGAACACTTTACCAAGATGTAGAGAAAGAGATGGTAGAGAAATGCCCTGAGTTTCAAAGAGTGGTTCATATGGACTATGAAAACTATGATGGACACCGCCATTTGATTAAAGTGGTGGCAAACACCCCCTTACATGATTGGTTTAAGGACTCTTTGGAGGATGAGAAAATGGAGATCATGGTGAATAGCTACCACCATCAAGGAGTTAAGAGGCTGGCGCAACGATTCGTTCCGGCAGCATTTGCTCCTGATGGTTTGGTTGAAGGGTTTTATGATCCTGATGCTTATAATCCTGAAGAGGGAAAGTTTATTATGGGGCTTCAGTTTCATCCCGAGAGAATGAGGCATCCGGACACTGATGAATTTGATTACCCTGGATGCACTATGGCTTATCAGGTAATAATAATGTTGTTATCTTGGGTTGCATTTGGTACCAGGGCCCTAAATTTTTGTCCACATGTCTTTGTCCCTGTCCCTGTTACCAAAAAACGAAGCCTTGAAGTGCATTTTCTCTTTTTTCCTACTCACTTTTGCAATCTATCTAAACTGTTATAAGAATGATACAAGAACCTGAGGGAGGGTTCTTTTTCTGGTTGTGAAATAGGAATTTGTGAAGGCTGTAATTACGTATAAGAAAAAACTTAGCTGTTCAACATTTGAGCCAAGGGCCACAAAGCTTAGTGAGGAATTGGAGCTGAAGAGAAAAGTCCTCGTGAAAAGCTTCTTGGTCGCTAGAAAGATTTACAGGTCTGGTTCTCGAGAGTTTGCAGATCAAAGTTCAGAACTTAAAGCAGAAGCAGAGTTTCTACAGGTTAGAAATAAAAGGCTTCATTTAACAGGAACGAGATTCAACACTTATATTTGTTTTACAGCCACATTTGGATATGAAATGGTTATAATAATGCATTCTTTGCAGGCAAATGCAGCACTGAGTTTGCAGCAGGAGAAGAGGCTAAAGCAGGTTGGTGCAACAATTAGGAACGGCTCAGTTTATGCACACAAAGTGAGAATGAATCAGGAGAGGGAAAAGGTTGCTAGGATTATGATGGGAAATATGTCTGTGGAACAGTTATCTGAATTGGTGTCCTTCTATGGATTAATGCGCCAGATATGTTCCGAGACATTGGACAGAAAGATACATGAGCTAATCCAGGAAGAAAGTTGAGCTTCTTGGCATAGAAGGCAGAGTTATGAGTGTGCAGAAATCTCTTTTTTGTTTTTCTACCACTACACTACAGTGGCTTTGCTATGGATACTTAGGAATTTCAAGGAAAAGAATATTATCCCTTTTTCTTTGTCCCTTTTTCTTGAAATGTTGCTTCCTTTAACCATTTGCTCCTCCATTAATCCACACAATTTGCAGTATTTGGTACTAGTGTGTATTAACTTCTATCAGTAATTTTATTACTTAAGAATTGGACTTCTTCAACATTTAGTTTATATGACATCTTTTCTTTTTTAACCTTGTTTATGCAGAATGACTTCAAGCCCTGATAAACTTCAATCTCAGAATTCTAGTGATCTTTTGCACTAACTCTTTGGTGCCATGATGACTCTCACTCTCGGGCTTGGAAGAGTGTGAGAGTGTGAAG
>QANU01024517.1:607124-651710 GCA_003254905.1 Nissolia schottii
TGTGGGAGTGTTGTTTTTTGAATTCAAAGAAACATTCAAGTATCACACATATTTTACCATGGTTGGAAAATTCGTTGCTTTGGAAGAAACAAGGAAGGAAGCATAATGGCTATAAACTTAGGATTTTTTTACCTTTGTATGGTCTCAAAACAAAGAAAATCCAGATATGTGGGGGGGGGGGGAAATTTACGAAAATATGGGTTTCGGTTCTAAATTCTCCATCGCCTGTGGCAAATTCAGAACCCGGTATATTTTATTTTTTTATTGACAAGGTCTGAATTCGCCAAATGATGTGGGAAATTCAGACCCTGAATTCTCTATATTGTGTGGCGAATTTAGGGTCTGAATTTGCCACATCATTTGGCGAATTCAGACCCTATGAGTAAAAAAATAAAATATTTCATCACTATGTTGCGCCAACTGCCCCCTGCGCCGCTGCCATCTGAATTCGCCACCCTGAATTCGCCCAGGGTAGTGGCAAATTCAGGAACCAACTTTTTCAATTTCCCATGCTTGTCAGACCTATCCCTGCACCAGCAGACCTGTCCCCGTCAACGGACTGAATTTGCCGGGTTCCATGGCGAATTCAGGTCTTTTCTTTTTTCTTTTTTCTTTTAATTTTCAAAAATTCTGAATTCGACCCAGACAGTGGCGAATTCAGAATTGCCTCCATACATTCGTAATTTTCTGTTTTGACCCATATTTTGGGATTTCATTACCCTTGAAACCACACATCTGTCATTACCCCATAAACTCAATGTTAGAGATTTCGATATGGTGAAAACCAACAGCACCGAGTTTTATACATTGTAAGCAACACTGCATAATAGAAAGTTCATGCATATTGGACAGAGACATAATTGTGTGAAAGACTTAATTGGCAATAGATTATCTATATTGATCTTACAAGATCGTAATAAAATCTCACGTATCATCTGACGAAAGGATTGAGAAGGAATTTGATGTGAAAAACATTCAATAAACAAAGGGATTAGATACATCATACTTTTTCCTATACATCGGAAACCTAGGTCTTACATAATCACCGGATCCGGGATAATTGTTCTTGTTTGATCCCCAAAAGAAAGCAGTCCATGAGACTATATCCTTGTGAAAAAGTGTATCTGCTGAGGAGTGCTTCTTTTTGCACATATTTATTATTTTAACAAGTTGATCGATGCAATCTTTACTCATATCTGTTCTGCCCTTTCTTAATACGTGACCAGAAAAATGTTCACATTTGTCTACTTGTTGCATATGCATAGTGATACAATGCTGCAATTGTCCATAATTTCCCTCTTGAGGTTGTGGTGCTAACTCATGACATCTAGTAACATGGATTATTACACACACAAGTAGCAAGATCACGATTGACTTGGAATTGGGGTTTGTCATGCTTTACAAAAGAGGAAAAGCAAGAAAATGCTCTAAGTTATGGCTATCTTGAAGAACTATGGTTAGAGTAAACTTCTTTATATACACGTGGACTGCGATGTCAGAATATAGAGTTACTGTTAAATTTAATAGGGTATCGTCATTTTTATGTTATTATTTTTATCAGTTATTCATAAGAAATGCCAATTACATTCGACAAGCTATTAATCTTTCTTTGCAGTTTTGTATATTCATCGGATCCCTATTATCATTTATTGCTTTTAATTTGGATTTTACAAATATGGGTGCCGGTTCAAGAGAGCAAAGACCTATTTTTTGGACAGTCACATCACTATTCCTAGCGTTTAAACATATTTGTTGGAATTTATATTTAAAAAAACACTTCCTTGCTTAAAAACTTTACATAAAACAATAAAATAATCAAAAGATATTTAAAATCTTAAAACCTAAAAATATCGTAAAAGCACATTTTTTTTGTAAACTTAAACGCTAGACTCGCCAGTGATTCCACACCCAAGATATGAAGACAGTGACTGGTCTATAAATAGAATGGTATGAAATATAACTAAACAAGAGAAAATAAAGGTTCTACAAGTAATGCATTGCAGCTAACAAACGTAAATGTTACAATTCAAATACAGAGTTGGAGCAACTCCAACATGGATGGATACACCTAAAACCATTTCCAGTAAAATTCTCCAAATAAATTAAAGCTGGGTCTATATATGGTGATCACCAGGACAAAAAAAACAAGCCTGTTCTCTTTAACAAAAAACATATGCCACCATAAAATATACGTACGTGGAAAATTACGACAAACAACATATGTGGAAACAGTTTATGTCAGCAAACAAAAACCACTTCATAAGAGATACCAGCCAGTGCTTGTTAAGCTGCTCTTAAGTCTGTACATCCACCATGAACACATTCTGAAGTAGCCTTAACAGTTAACACTGATGCTTGTCCAGAGCTTCGCTGCTTTTATGGTTTCGCTCATTACACAAGGAAACAAAGCAGGGAATTCTGAAGGACACGGCTTAACATCTTTTTTCCTTTTTTACTACTTTTTTTTAATCTTTTTTTTTTCCTTTTGTCAAAATAGATCAGTAACTCTCACTTGAGTATTGTATCTAAGGAATGGGGCCAAGCTGGTGGTGCCAAATAACTAGGTCCGCTTCTCAACGGCTCAAGTAAAACTGTTACAGTCACCTTAGAATTGTCATCGCCTGAAAAACATGAAATCAGGGTGACTGACCTGACGCTGACTTAACCAATTGTCAGCAGCCTGCAAAAGAGAGCTTGCTAACTGGCGCTCATATCCACCATTAGGAGTCCACAGAGATCCTTTGAACTTGTATGAAGCAAGACCAAAAACAGGTAAAGACATTTTAGGGACACCGTCCGTCTCAGTAGGATATGAAACTACAGGAGCCTGCACACTTTGTGCTCCTGTAAAAAAAAAAAAAGAAAAAAAAAAGAGAGAGAGACTTGTTAAAGCAACTGTGTCAAAACAGAAAAATGGATAACTGGCTATCCCGATGTCCCATACACATGCAGCATCTCATCAAATATTAGACCCCAGGAAATCCTTATCATGTACAAAACTAGTACACTTAAACATTCTCCAAGATGAAACTCAAGTCTCTGTAGTTGAAGAAGACAGCAAACAGAATCACAACCAATCCAAAATGACATTCAAAATTTTAAAGGAAAAAGACAGAAATATCACATTCCAAAATTGTTTGAAACATATCCTTGATTTAGAAAAAATATATAGTTAAGTAGCAGCAAGTCAGCAACTAGGTTAAGACTCAAGAAGTTCGTGATGCTCACTAATGTGTCTCAAGAAGAACAAAACAGTGGAAGAAAGATCACAATTACCAGGTGCCCAGACATTAGCATATACTCACACAATTGCGAACCAAGTAAGGCTAAGGATACATAATATGGAAGGATATCAAGCATATGCACTTATCCATAGTAATACTTTCTTCTGTTGTCTTTCTCAAACTTCGTCATAAAGCAAAACCCACCACAGCAGAAATGAAGAAAAATCCCATCTTACCTCCCACAGGTGTGCAAAGAGAATGGTATGTCAGAAAGCATGCATCAAGATCTTTCAAAGTTGGACCAGTTGGTATCCTGTAAATCGGATACCTACAAACAAAGCATAGAACACGTCAGCCTTTTGTCCATCTATAAATAAGCTGAATGTCAAAGCACAAAAGAAAAGAAGAATACCATGCTACAGATATCCAACTTGATGATAGTATATCACAACTTCTAAGAGACACCAGTTCTGGAAAGCGGAAAGCAAGGTCCAATATCTATCCCACCACACAAAAGAAGATATAATCAGAAGCCTAAACAAGGAAAAGAATGGTCATAACATAGGACCAGAACTCTGTCCCAGAAAAACTGAGGAGGAAGGCAATAATGAGCCAGGGTAGAGCAAGTTAGTGAACCTTGTCAGCCAAAGGCTCACGGCTGAAAGGAGGGTCCCGTTCAAAATACTCAAAAATCAAATATCCCTGAGAATTGACAGCATCACCATCATCACTTGAAAATCCATCTTGTGGGAGATGATGGTGGCCTCTCAAAGACAAATGTGGATGATTCCTTTGCTCCCTCAAGTATTTCAATCCTCTTTCAGGTTCACAATCACTGCTACCATCACTACTTGAGTCCCTGAAATCACTGTCACTGTCCTCGCCTAGCTGCCTATCAAAGAAGGAAACAATATTGTCACAAACTTCTCGGAGAAAAAGGAGGTATTGACGCAGAAGCACCAGACCCAAGTTGAGAACAAGGAAAACCAAACATTAGTTAACTGTTAGAATGCTTAGTTATGCAAACAGAAAAAAACAACATCTCAAGGAAATAAAAAAGGTAGAACACTAGAAATGACTTGAACACATAAACTTCTTGAAATAAAATCTGCAGTGTCTGGATTGTATCAAAATTCACTCCAAAGAAAGCAATACCTTGACTTTACAGATGGCTTCACACTTTGAGCGTAAATTTGAATTCCAGAAAGATAGGGTACGTAATATTGAACAACACTATCATTGCCGTTTAGTACAAGCGGCACCCCAGCTCCATACGCACTCCACTCCCTGAAAGATTCCCACAAATCACCAAGAACAAAGTAAGGCTGAAACTCCACATCGCACGTCTTAAAGCCTCTCATGATCCTCTGCAATGTTCAATTTACAATCAAAAAGAAGAAAAAAGAAAAAACAACCAAAAAAAAAACAAAAGTATCACATTTTCAACCCCATAGTTACCAAAGGATTAAAAAAAAAAAAAAAAAAACTAACGAAAACGTCATCATTTATTAGATTTCTTCGACTCGGATGAGTAGCTAGTAACTTACTTCATCTATTCTTGTCTTATTATCATTTTAAGAAAATCCTCTCAAATCCCTTGATTCCTTTCAAAATTAAATACGACCTTAAATGGTGTAACTTTATTGTCACACTTGCCATTGAATTGAATTCATCCGTTACAAACAAAGACACAAACTATGAAACAAGTTTCAACAACCATACTACAGTAATAAATAACTTCATAAAGAAACGCGATTTCTTCACTAACCCAGCTTCAGCTTTCAAATTCTCAACAACACTTGGTAGCTACCTAGTTACTGAAGGAATAGGAAAGATAAAAAAAAAAAAAAAACCTTGGGGAGACATTGAGCAGGCACAGAGGGCGTGATCGCCTGCAAGAAACCCTCCAGATTACTCAACCGCTTCTCCGAGCCCTCGCACGACGGCACCGCCGCAGCTCCCTTCTTCGCCTCCTCGAACCCGACCCGGTTCTCGGGCTCCCTGCCGCTGCCCGAATCCACCAGCGGCTTCTCCCGAACCGAGGAGGAGGAGCGGCTGGCCGTGACGTCGCTGTTAGCTCTGCGAAGCCTGTCGCTGTCGAGGGCGTGAAAGGAGCGGCGAGACTTGGCCGGAGTGTAGAAGCGATCTTCTCCGCGGGCGCGCCCAAAGTTCAAGCCAGTACCCAACATTCCTACACTGATTGAAACGCAGAAGGGGAAGAAAAGGGAACTTGTTGACGGAGCTCGAGAGTGTGGTCAACGGTAGATTTGGGATGGGAATTAGATTGAAGGAGTGTTGTTGGATTGGGGATTGTAGGGTTTTGAGAGGGATTGAAAGGGGTTTTTATGGATGCGTGAATCGGAAAAGGGAGAACGTGATGAGAGTTAAATAAAGGAAGGTGGAGGGGGAGTCAGAGAAATTGGATCTGGGTTGTTGGAGAGGGGAAGCAGGTGTGGGGAGTGAAGGGCAGAAGGGTAATTTGAAGGAGAGAGAGTATGACAAGCTGAAGAAGTTGGAGGGGTGAATGAATGAAAGGAAAGGAAAGTGAAGGGAATGGAGGAAATGGAAAGAAAGAGACGGAAGAACCAGGCTTTGAATAATAATATGGATGGATGAGATAGCCAACCACGAACTATGCATTTATTATTATTTATATTTATATTCATATAATTTTTTTATATCCTTATTTTTTGAAGGGAAAAAAATGCTGACCAAAATATATTTGAATCATTTAAATTAACTACACTACTGTGTCTTCACATCCCAACATGGATCACAATGTAAAAGAAAACATGAAAATATAAGTGATTGAATTTTAATGGGGAGTGAGGTTTTCTCAAGACAAATTATTAAAAGTATTTACAAATAAAATATAATAATTATAGAGTGAGTTAAATAACTATTTAAAAGATGAGATAGCAAATAAGCGTATAACCGAGGGAAAAAAAATTGGACACCCATAAAGAGAATTGTCTTTGTTTAATTGTATAGATTATGATGTTAAATTTTCTAAGGAAATTTTATTTTTTCTCATTAGATGAAAATTTGCATTCTTTCTACAAAAGTCTCACCCAATGATCTGATGATGCAGAACTCGGTCCTCTTTACCTCACTTTATAAAGATTATAATTTTAGAGAATTTAAATCTAATATACTCAATATTTGGTTTATAAGAGTTTAAAATCATTTAGGCTAAAGAAAATAAATAAATAAATCTGAGTCAATCTTGGGGTTGTGGAGAAAACGCAACTTTATCAGTATTTATAAAAGAAATTGAAAAGCTGGTTTTTCCTTTACATGTTCACCTGTGTATGTGTCGATCCTGATTTAGCATACCTTTTTTTTATTATTATAATGTATTTGCACATGCATCTCTCTTGTATGTTATTCAATCATTCCATCAAGCGTTTTCTGAAAAGACCTTGTGCAAGTTGATTTATATATACTATATAGTACTAGCTCATGGGCAACTAATACTCATGTTTCTTTCTTGAGATATATTTGAATAGTACAGGGTTAACTAAGTTTTTAGTCCCTGTAATTTAAAAAAGTTTACTTTTAGTCTCTCGTGACAAGTTTTAGTCCCTGTAAAATGTGAAAATTTGATTTTGGTCCTTGTGGACGGTTGGTGATGGACGGTGATGTAGAAATGGTCCCTGATGACGGGTTAACTGACACGTCATCACCGTCCATCACCAACTGTCCACAAGGACCAAAATCAAATTTTCACATTTTACAGGGACTAAAACTTGTTATGAGGGACTAAAACCAAACTTTTTCATATTATAGAGACTAAAAACTTAATTAACCCAATAATACAAAAGGACAAACTTAGTCCTTTGAATGTGAAAAGAACCAAGCTTATGAAGATGGTAATAAATGGTTGTGAGCAAGGGTAACTTCGGAATTAAAAGATGGCGGGCCAAGATGGACAAGAGGGGATCTGCGATTGGTGGAAACGAGAGCATTCGGATTACTAGCGAAGGAAGTGACACGTGTCGCGCGAAGGATGATTATGGACACGTGTAACTGTGATCTGCGGCACTAACATTGGGGAACCTGTCTTTTTCTTATCTCATCCCAGATTCGAAATCGATTTTCTCAAAGAAAATAACACTCACACAATGAGTTAAAAATTAACAGTAGCTTGTGTTTTATTTGTCTTTTATCATTTTTTTAATTATTTGATTATTAGTTTTTCTTGAAAAGTATTACATTTCCATTTTGTTTATGTTTTAAGATTTTTACAAAAGTAGTGAAAATAACATTTTTGTTTGATGTCATTTATTTTATTAAAGTTTAACCTTAATATAATAAAAATAATATGTCATTTTTATAATGATGAGTTAAAATATATTAATAGAAGGACACTTGTTATGTATTAAAAAAAAATCTTGTTAAATAATCATAAGGAGAAAGTTTTTAATTGTTTTATATATTTATTACATTACAAACTTTAAAAACTTATGTTGTTAATAAAAATAAAAAATTAACAAGGTGTGTGACATGATGGTAGCTTATCTTGTCTTTTAACTATATTGGTGTAAATTCGACCCTCACTCATAGAATGAAAAACTTTTTTTGGCGGTACTTTGTGTAAACTCAATTAGTGCGACAGATTGTCACTACTATTGGCAGTGGACTCCTTAGGTGCACCCAAATAATTTTTTTTTTTTAACAAATATCCTAAGTATGCTTTAGGTAAGAAGGGCAAGACATGGGGATAGAGACACGACAATAACTAACGGGGGTTGGTCCAAGTGGTAAGTGGCTTGGTATCGCTTAAGTAAGGTCCCGAGTTCGAGACTTTGTGAAAGTAGTTATCCCCGCTGGGAGACTCACCCGCCATAGCCAGGTGCGCGACCCGGGTCAGCCCGGATTAGTCAAGGCTAAGTCTTGGATACCGGATAGGCAACCTAAAAAAGAGACACGACAACAAGGTCGGAGGGCAGAATTTTTTTTGCCTAAAATGACATGTATTTTTTCTGTTTATGTCCAGATATCTTTATTATGTCATCTTATCTCTAATACTAAACATAATTTAAAGACACTTGTTAAAAAATTATAAAAATAATTGCATGTATATTATTTTTTATTTTTTATTTTTATATACTTTAGCATTTAATTAATAAGTATTCGTAAGACATTAATTAAAAAATTTAAGTGAAAATGGTTTAAAGCTTTTAATATTTTTTAATATATTAAACACTTAAAAAAATTACATTTTTAATAAAAAATTAACATTTTTTTATACTTTATCATGTGTCCTTAAAATACCTATTTGCAAAATCTACCGATAAACAAAAATATGATGAGACGCTAAGAAACGCAAATGCAGCATCGTAGCGCGTGAGAAAACGCGCCAAAGGTAGATTGAGTTGCCTAGTCACGTCGCTTTGTTTTGTTTGACTTCGCAAGCTTATAGCGACAAACTTTTGTAATTCACCAGTGTTAGGTGCGATAAAATAAGATAACCTTTTTCCATTTTCCGTATCCTACTTAAAAAGCCCAGAAAATTTTGATCATTAGTGTTTATGTAAAAAAAAAAAATACTTGTGTAAATCATTTCCCTATCTTTTCTTTTGTAATTTAGTAGTTAAGTATTATATACATAGTGTTCAAGTCATTGAAGATTGGAGTGGACGAGAACGAGTTGTTAGGACTTGTTAATCACATGCTTAATTGTGGTTTAATTTCTTGAATAGTATAAGTTGCATTAACAATTCAGTTAGGTATTGGTTGAATTTGTCTACAAAGCGAAGAATTGAATATACGATTATGATGAGAAAATTTTTATATATGCCACGAGTGGGTTACACTCAAATTACACATGCTATGAATCCACGCACGCATATATATATATATAGGTCCTTTGTGAGGTCTATGCATGCATAGGACTCGTTTAACTCTAGATGATTTTTATTTGTTCCAGATATATAAATTGTATATAATGCATTATATCAAATAATAACCACATTGAAGCACGACATAATAACATAAAAGTCGGCCACGTGCCAACCTACCGTAATACTAGTAATTAATAAGTCTTACAACATAATCAATAGAGATGGCCCATTCACATGCTGATATTTTCTCTCTCTCAAAGCTCACCTTGAAAACAAACAAAGATCTGTTAGGGCAAATGTAAAATATTATCATATGGAGATAAACTTTTTTATATTCCATCCGACAGGAGACATGATCCTCTGTCCAGATTGAATTAACCTGTTATCATATTAGTTTAATTTTTTCCTATCTTATGCCATTATTAGTTTTGAAAAACTTTTTGTAGAATGATGATGTGATTTATAAAAATTTGTTTCACCAAATTAATCTATGGTTTCGACTAGTGTGACCATCAAGCATCGCCGATCTCATGCAACGCCCCTGTACATTCCATCAGCTCCGATCCATCATCGTGTGTCTCTCTAGCATCGCCTCATGCATCCACAAATCTGTCCTAGTGTGTCTCAGACCTACTAGTTTGACCGACGTGTCTCCCCTGTACCTCCTCCATGTCAAGCGTCTCTCTTCACTTTGATTTGCTCCGTGCCACGTCTTTCCCCTAATCCAATATTGTGATAGCAGCTAGCATCAGTCCCAGGTTAGTCATCATGGCTAGCTCTCAGTTTGGAAGTGATTTACACTCTAAACCACCATGGATCAGTTTCCATTTGGGATCCAGTGATGTCCCTTGGAAGAATATTTGCCTTGATGAGGAAACGACGCGGGGCAATGTTGATTGTGCTCTCCCATAGTTAGGTACCAGATAACTCTGACATCAACCAAGAATTAACTTCTTCCTTAGTTCTCTTAGAATTATGCTTATTTGTAATTTTACTTTGTGCCTCTTTAACATTGTCATATTTTTTTGTTGTCTTAATA
Source organism: Nissolia schottii (assembly GCA_003254905.1). Lineage (NCBI taxonomy): Eukaryota > Viridiplantae > Streptophyta > Magnoliopsida > Fabales > Fabaceae > Nissolia > Nissolia schottii. Next base: position 617,234 of record QANU01024517.1, read on the forward strand.
TATATGAAGAATCCCTCTCTTTATTGTTGCATTTTAGTACTTTAGACTTTTAATGTATTTATTACTCATTTAATTAACGAATACAATACTCTACTTTAAGAAGAAAGAAAATTCTATGGACTCCCATAAATTAATTAGTAATAAACAGTAATATTATATATTTATTTTCTACCTCGCACAATCTTCACACTTACCTTATTTTAAAGGTTACTCTAATTATATCGCACATTCCGTATTTTATTTCAATAAAAGAGGGAAAAGTAGACTTAGAATTGATAGAAAATAATGCATTGCTAGAGGAATTATTCAAAAAGGCAGAGTTTAATTAATAGAGTTGTTCTCCTAACTCAAATTAGTAGCGGTTTGGAGGTTTTGTTGAGCTCACATAATGCGTTGATGGAGTCCATAGAGGAAACCAATTAAGTCCAAATTTGAAGGTCTTTTATTTCATTATCCTAAAAACTATACAACTGAATGTATTTTTATTTTTGTCACTCGTAAGGTGTTTCTTATAAATTAAGGAAAAATCCCATACAGCAGTCTTGATCAGTTTTAATTACTGGGTTACTAGTTAATATAAACCGTCACTTCCATGGCGTGACAACTAATTATACATTCATATTCTCTTCATACAAATGATAAATATTGCAAGCACCGACCGATTTGGTACCCCAAGGAATGCCCATCAATTATATGCAAAGGACAGGGACTTTCGTTGTGGGTTTCTTTTTATTTTTTATATTTTTTATTTAAAATATATTATAAGGTGGTTCTGTTATGAGAGAAAAGTGTGGTGGACAATGGAACTGAAACACATATGGGGGGAGACCCACAAGATCGATGCTAGTGCCCTGAAAATGACTCTTCTTTTTTCATTATGTGATGCAATGGACTAAAATGCCAATAGGTCTTTGGGGTATTTAGGGATATCTCATAATATTCCAATGAAAATGCCCAAGCTAAAGAAAGTGTTACAAATATATAACATGAATTTTCATGTGGTAGCTGCAGTGTTCTAAATTAGTATGTGCGAGTTCTTTTTTATTTTTCAATAGGGGATATTTTTAGCAGGAAAACCACTTTCATATCACCAAATAAAATGGAGAGCGAAAGAACTTTGAGTGATTGAAGAAAAAGAAAATGAAAAACTGTCATTGATGGAAGGCGTAAAATGATTTAAATTATATGATAATTCAATTCAAGTAATAATATTAATATCAAATAATTTCTTCAAACTCATAAGATTATAAGATTTTTTAAATCAAGATATTACAATCCTTAGTTATGCCGTTAATGTTTGTTAAGGGGCCAGGATAAGTGGACAAAATGTATCCCCATCCAAGAGAAACTAGTAGTAATTAAATGAATCAAAATCTCCGATTGTTTATTCTACTTTCTAGCCTTGCAGGCTCCCATCCGAAATTCTACGTTGAAGAAGCATCTTTTTATAATCAAGCCTAGAGGATAGTTAATTAACGAGTAAATTAAACAAGGGAGGAGCATATAATTTTTTAGAATTTAATTTTTTTATTACTTAATAATAAAATTTTAAAATTTTAAAATACTAAAGTTCATCAAAGGAGGAGCCATTAAAAAAAAAAAAAACCAAAAATGCTTTTGTTAAAATAATAGGCCAAAAACTTTGGGTTGTTGGGACGAGCCAAAGTGAGCTCCTTGTAATACCCCTGTCATATAATAGGCCCAGTTCAGACCCTATCCAAGTTTTGTCAGGCCCGTGGCACTCAGAGGCTACACCCAATAAGAACTTTAACAATGCTTCGGAGCTTACGTACTTCATTTTCGCCACTAAACAAATAGATAACGCATTTCATCTTGACCAAATTCTTTTTTTTCAACCAAAAATAGTAAATCTTGACCAAAGAAAGCAAAGACTTATTTCATCCAAAATCAAATTCGGCATAGAACTGCTTTGTACCGTGATGGCATGAATGAAGATGAAGGAGTGACTAGTTCTCTCCAAATAATTATCCATCCACAAAATAATAAAATACTAGCTATAAAATATTTTTATTAGTTGAACTTCATTACGAGTAATACTAAAGATTTTATTATATAGAGAAAACTTTACAGAGATAACAATAACAATAAAATAAAAGATAAACTTAAAGTAAATTCACAAAACTAAATAATATAATAATTAGATTAAGATATACCTAAATTTTAATGAGATGATTGATGTCAAATTAATCTAAATTTTTGTTTATTTAAATAAAAAAAACAACAAACTGGAACCTTTCGTGTGGGTGGGTCTATATGGTGTGGCTGTCACACATTGGTTTCCATGGTCACAAATCACAATCCACTTTATAATAAGTGTTCACGTTTGGAAATGGATGTCATTCCATTAGGTTCTCTCATAATTGCCTATAGACTTTCGAGGAGGATGGAGATTAATAAGTGGGGGAAGTTTGGACCACATCTCTATACTAAAACATTATTGCACGGATAGAATCAAATAGAGGAAGAGTTCTAAAATGGAAAAAATAAGAAAAGTTAAATTGTAATTAAAAGGCTAAAGATATCTACTCGAAAAAGACAAATTATCTCATTTTGTTCTTCCTTCAGTGCTCATAGAGGGACCGAAATTGCATGCTCTCACGGGATATAAAACATATGATCAGAGTAAAAAAAGCATTTTGTTTGGCATGAAAGATGCTCCACTTGGACAGGCCCTCATGAAACCTGTTTCATACAATAACAATATTATATTGTTAGCATGCTACTGTTTAGTTTTTTTTTAAAAAAGAAAAAAAATTGTATAATTTGTGATTTGGAATTGAATATTTATCTTTTTCTACCTGGAGAGAGTTTATTATGAAAAGAAAGACAAATATTCGATCTTATACATCATACCAAACGGGTCTTAACGTGGCTAAAACCGAATTTGGGAGGCAATAGGCATTATTTTCGTAAATGTAATTATGTATAAGGACATGTGGATGATTGTCGTGAATTGTGCTGGCTGCTGATAAGCTTTACACATTATGGCAGTTCTGAACTTTAAACACAGCCCATTAATCTTTTTTTTTTTTTTTAGGAATAACATATGTATAACAAAATTTAGGCTTTACGGTTTGCAAGTTTCTAACAAAAATTAGAGCTTTGCTGTATATATAGAGAGAAAAAAATATGTTTATAGTGAAACTCATATTTTAGTAAAAGAATTGTATGATTATTATCTAAATTTTAATGAGATCAATATTTTTTACTTTTTAAAATAAAAAATAAAGAGTAATGTTTAAAGTTTTTTAATTTATTACACATAATATTTATCTTATTTTATCTCATAATTTTTTAATAAATAGTAAAATATTAAACACCATTTTTTATTTTTCATTTTAAAAAGTAAAGAATGTGGATTCATTTTGTTGTAAAAATAGCATTCTTTTGTTAATCTTTTCTCCAATAGTTAAATATTGTGTGTTCTACTTCCACATGATATGATAGCCCCAAATCAAGTAATGACTTTCCCAACCCAAGTCCAAAACCGACAGACATTTCAATTCAACCGGAGGGAGAGAGAGGAGGCTCTACAAAATGGAAGTGCTGGTCAATTTTCTCAACTTGCCTAAGAGGAGGCCCCATGTAGATTAAAAGTTGACAATGAATTATATAGAGGAGAATATTTATTCATTCAAAAGGTACAATATATCAAACATGAGGTAGGAAAAGACAACTGTACAACCCCTTCCTTTCCACTCAAAGATGTCAAAATCATACACCCTCCTCCAATTGCAGGTCAAACCCATATCCTTCCCAATTTTTTTTTTTTTTTTTTTTTTTTTGTATAGTTATCTCCTACCTCTCCAACCCTTTCGTCTAAAACCAAAAAAAGATGAACAAAAGGATCATCTTTTGCATTTTCAACTACTGCATCCTCATCTTCTTCTCAGCCCTTTCAACAAACACCTTGTGTTCTGCGGTGGATCCAAAGTTCGAAGCTTGCAAGCCCCAATTCTGCGGCAACCAAAGCATAAGCTACCCTTTCTACATCCAAGGAAGGCAACAACCCTTTTGTGGGTACCCTGATTTTGGCATCTCTTGCAGCGTTGATGGCTTACCAATTCTCAATCTCTCTAACACCCAATACATCATCCACCAAATATTCTACAAAGACGCCTCGTTTCGAGTCTCCAATGCTCTGTTTTCAACACCAAGCACCAACAAAGGAGCTTGCCTTTCTTCAACCAAAAATTTCACTCTCCCTCAAACCAACAAGTTCAGTCTTGTTCCGAACCAAACGGAGATGGTATTGTTCTTCGGCTGCAACTTGTCGTCGCTGCCAAGAGGGATGGAAGAGAACAGAATCGGGTGCTATGCAGAAAACAGAACGGGTTCTGTTCTGGCATTGTATAAGGGGGATAAAAATGTGAGCTTGGTTTGGAAGAGCTGCGGCGAGCGAGAGGTGGCGGATGCGGTGGTGGAAGAAGGGAGAGGAGGGGTTGAAGAGGCGCTGAGAAGAGGGTTCCTGTTGAATTGGACGGCCAGCGATTGCAGCGAGTGCAACAGAACCGGAGGGAGGTGCGGCTTCGATCCGGAGAAATACACTTTCAGGTGCTACTGCACTGACAGAGTTCATGCTGCCAAATGTGATTCAGGTTTGTCACTCCTCTCTTTGAATGCATACCGGGTTTCAGCTTCTTCGTTTTTTTGGCACGATTCTATTTCTTCTGAATTTGTCTACAGTTTGGTTAAAGATTAAGAAAATGAGAAATGTCTGGACTAATAAGAGTATTCAATGAATAAAAACTTATCACAATTTCATTTTATTGCATTAAAATACCTGGACAAATTCTTACCAAAAACATAAGATATCTGAACGAAAATTACTTCGTTCCATTGCGGAAGCATCAAAACAATGAAGTTGAACAATTATGTTAGTCAACTCTAGATGAAAAGTATTTTACAATATTGCTCAATATAAATTAAACTCTTTTTTTCAGACACTGTGTAATTAAAAAAAATATCATATTTCATTTCTAAAAATGATTAAACATTCATAATTATAGGGATGAAACATTAAAGTTATTCCCCCACTAAAAGTAAGTTTCAATTAAACTTGTATCATCTTTTTTACCGAGATCATATTATTTATCACTTGTTTAACCCGACTTGTTGGTTTTAAGCATTAACATTATTATATTCTAGTACGCTTTTCCTATTTTCCATACATTTAGGTTATATGGTGCATGTTTATGCATGCATTTATTTTATTCTTCGGGAGAAAAACTAATTAATATTTTAAGGATACTTAATAAGAAGTTTAAAATAAAATATTTGATAGTTTTTAATATTGTTAATGTATTAAACACATAAAACAATTATTTTTTTAAGACAAATTCTTGTATTCTCAAATTTTTAACCATTGTTATTAGGATATTTGTTATCAAAATTCTACTCTTTTTTATCAACAATGATTTTTTTTATGTCAATTTTTTATCTGCAATGATTTGTTAATGGATCTTCGATTTTGACATAACCATTACTTAAGGATCTTAATTAATATGCCCCAATTAAATCTTTTATATCAATACAAATATTTGACTTCCATGAGTAACGCGGAAAAACATATTTGAAGACTTAATAACTTTTTTTTTAATTTTGCTAATAATTAGGGCACTGGTTGAAAAAACATAAATAATAATTATATTTTGAAAAAAATTGAAACTAGTATGTTTTTAAATACATTGAGTACTTTATAAACTTAAAACTTCTTATTTAAGTTTCCTTAACCAATGCCCTTAGCAAAATTTTTTTTTAACCATGTGACGTGGTGGAAGCTCACTTTATCCCTTAATCATATGGTTGGAGATTTGATCTTCACTCATGAAAATGGAAAAACATTTTGTGACTAGCCGTTAGAGCTATCAATACGGGTTAAACGAGCCAACCCAGCTCACTCGGGTTTAACTCACCCAGATTGCTAGTTAAGTGAGCCGGGTCAAAATGACCCACCTTTAAATGAGCCAACAATTTTTCAATTTGCTTCAACCCATCCGAGCTGATGGGTTAGACTGGTTGAATCACTATAATTTTTTTTAAAAATTATAAAAATAAAATTAAAAACCTTAAAATCAATTAAAAATGGCAAAAAAAAAAACAAAAAATAAGTAAACCTATTAAATCCAACTAACAACATAACATATTAACCGTAAATCCAAAATAACATAATCTAAAACATTAAAAGTTGTCCAACATCATCTAAAACATCCAAACGTTACCGAGGTTCAACATAAAATATTAAAGAGTTTCCAACATAATCTAAAGACTAAAACATAGTCTAAAATAAACTTAATGTCAAAGAAGTGTTGAAGTAAAACACAAAATAAAACATCATAGCATCTTTACTCCATCCCACTACCAAAAAATCAAACATAATTCGAATCGCTTAAGAAGGTGAATAGCAAACTAAATGTAAACAAGGGATGAAGCCGTGAAGTTATAGAGAAGAGAAGGTAAAGGAAGGGTGAAAGATGAAGACGGTGGCGATGAGGGACTACCAGACTGATGAGAAACAATGACTGACGTGTGAGTGATGTGGTGAATTTGTCGAAACATTGAGGTTTGGCGTTTGAGGATTGAGAGAGAAAAATGGCTAACCAAAATGACATTGAGAATGTCAATTTGGAGTATATATATGGTAGTATATGGAGGATGAAGCATGTTCGGGTTGTGAAGTTTGGGCGTTGGACTATATAGACTTTACGAAGGACATGCCAAATTATTTAGATAAGTTGGGTCAGTAATTTTTTTTTTAAACAACTCTCTCGCTATATATATATATATTAATGAATTTAGAAATAAATGGATAAAAATGGGTTGACTCACTTAACCCGTGGGTTAACTAGGTTGACCCACCACAGGTCACGGGGTTACGTGAGTCGGGCCAAAATAACTCACTTCTAAATGAGCCAACAATTTATCAACCCTGACCTACCGAGTTGGTGGGTTAAGTGGGATGACTCATGGGTTATAGCCCACTTTGACGGCTCTACTAGTAGTGTACCACTTTGTGTGGTCTCAGTTATTGCGATGAAATTAGTCATTACTACTGGTGGTGGACACCACCTCGGGTGCACCCAAAAAGTTGTCCAATAAATGTTTAAACCCAAGTGTTAGAGTTTCATATTGCTTAGAGATAGAATTTTGATAACCTTTATAATATTAATGCAACTCTTACCTCTTGAGCTAATTTTTAGGACTTAGTTAAATTATTATTTTCTTAAGATGATATCATAGTCTATTCTAAGATTGTTAATGAGCTCACTTCACACTCTAAGTGTCTAGTCTTGAGTGTGAGATGTGTGCTAGAGTTCCATATCTATTAGACACAGAGCCTAGATAAGCCTTGAACTAGTTTTTAGGGCTGGTATAGACCAATTTTTTTAAAATAACATATTTAACCTTTTATTTATAATTTTTGCCTTTTTTTAATCTTACAAAAAATCTCAATACCTATTTAGTGGAATACTCTCTCCGTCTACTTTTTGTTGTCATTTTTTAAACAAAAATTTGTCCAAAACTAATTGCCATTTGATTAGATTTAAAAAGTATTAAATGGATTTTTTATACTTATGTCCTTATTATCTCTCATACTCATCATAACACTTATTGCTTAAAGTTAATTTTGTCTATACACTATATTTTTTTATCTTAATATTAATTAAATAATATTTTTAAACTGTGTATTTTTGTAAAAAATGACAATGAAAAATGGGCGAAGAGAGTATTACTCTTTGCTTGATTGTATAAGACAAGCTTTAAAAAAAATATAAAAAATTGGTCCAAAAAGACGACCTTGCCAAAAACTTGAGTATTTTTTAATCAAAGAAAAAACCTTGCCGCTTTTATTTAGTTTTGGTCAATAAAAGTGATGTAGCCCATCCATTTGATAACTTTCAGTTGTTGGCAGCAATTTTATTACTACTATTAATCGTATAAAAACCTTTGAAAAAACTACTTCCTTCGTCCATATTATAAGTTACTTTGGATGAGTGCACACATATTTAAAAATAAATTAATTTATATATATTAAAAATATTAAATGTTTAGATTAAATTATTTTTTTAATAAATGTTATGAAAAATTATAATATAATTAATACAATAATAGAGAGCTTCTAATAAGCATGAATATAATTAAAAAATAATAATTTATATTTTTTTATGTAATCAAATGATTACTAATTTTAGACAACATTTTGAATAAAAGGTGACATATAAAAGTGGGCGGAAGTAATAATTATCAATTAATATGGCAGTTACAGTAACAATTATAACCAAATATAATCAAACAAACAAAATTCACGGATTAATAATTATTTCTATGAATTATATATTAGAAATCAATGAAAATGTTAGGTTGTGATTTTTATATAATCTTTTCTTTAAATAAAAAAATCAGTAATAAATATCAAAATAATCCAACTGTTTATTTTTCATAAAAAGAATAATTAGTTCTTCCAAGAGTCAAAGAAAGAAATAGTTCGAATAAAAAAAGAAAAAAAAAGTTATTCTTAGTACTGAGGTTATTTTTTATTTTAAATTATTTAGTACTGACGTTATTTTTTTGAAAGAAATTATTTAGTACTGATAGCAAGGGCAAGGACAAGGACCTAATTTATGATATAACTAATCTACCGTCATAATAAGCTCTCCCATAAAATGATATTTATAGTCTCCTCCTCAGTTTTCTTTAGATGCACTATATTGGTGTCCCTTTTCTTAAAAAATAAATTATCTGAATTTCCAATATTTAAAGGGAAACGGCCAACGATACGATTTCCATCATCATTTATTTGTGATTTGTGAGCGTAATTAATACTATGCAATAGATTTATTGGCGGCGTTTTGATTTTGAATTCTTATTTTTGTGGAGAAGTTTTTCTGTCATCTATTAGTAGCGATGTGAAGGTTTTTAATTGGAAATAAAAAAATTAAGATGTTTCCACATGTTCTTCCAATCCAAAATCAGAATCTAAAGTCTACCATTGATGGTTGGCTATTCTATGATATTATAATTTATCAAAAGAAATAGATAAATGATATGCAACATACCTAATGATCTCTAACTCAAATGATATTAGTGTCATTTTTTTATTAGAAGTCTCAAATTCATATTTCTCTAATGTAATAAAAAAAATTTGGAGTTAAAAAGAAATAATAACTTTTTTTTTAGATAAGCACAAATCTATTATTTACTCCTACTTTTTAAAAACAGTTGCCCACTTTTTCTTTAATTAAAAAATGCTTAAGTAAGAAAAATTGATAGTATTTTACCTAATTGTTCTTATTTATATTAGATAATTAGAGTTATTATAATAAATAAATATGAGATAATAAATTTATTTAATAAGGATATGTTAAATAAAGAAATAATTAATGATGTCTAAATTTAATAAGTGAATAATTATTTTAAAATAAATTAAAATAGAAAGGTAAACAACTATTTAAAACAAAGCGAGCGAGTAAACTTTTAAGGAAAAGGAAGACACTAGTTTCAGTTCTTGTTAGCTCGACAATCACTTTAATTTCCGGAAAGGAACCGTTAGTATAGCTTAGTATTTTGGTCTAAAGTTGAAGCATTTAATAGCATTATCCCTTTCTTTTTAAAAAACTAAAAAATCGTGTGATTGCATGTGTTTGGACTAAGTGGATAAAGTATTGAAAGTAACGTGATTCTTAGCCATAAGTTTGAAAGATCTCAACTTCCTTTGCCTTTGTTTACGAATTCCCATGTTTGAGCAAGGCTCAAGATCCATTTGCCCTCCTTATCGATTCTCTTATTAATATATATATTTCTTACTTCTCATTCTTATATTTTCCAGCTTCTTTTCAAATTAAGTTATGCTGTCCAACTTGTATGGTTCTACAACATGTCCACATTGAATGTTAGGTTGCTATTTGCTTGCGTTTTCCTTACACTGTTTCTCTCATGATCGATTCTCCCTCTTACTTGTAGTCCTTAATCTTATCGAACATGTGAACATAGATCAAACAATAATCTCCTGTTAGTTGTTAAGTGTTGGTAGAAGTTAGCTACATCTAACTAGAGTAATTGAATCTAATTTCTATTACATTTTTCAGTTTCAATTTCTTTTGTATCCTTTTTTGTTGGAGTCTCATTCAGGAATTATCTAGAGACCTACTAAAAAGCCCCTAGTCCAACATAAATTGTTCTAAACCTAAAATATCCCCAATTCTTGAACGTTCGTCATATGACATGTCAATTAAAAAATATATGACGGCTTAGAGCACAATGATCCCATTTGGTAGTATTTGAGAATGGTAGATGTATATAATCATATCTCTCGTAAGGGAGAGGAGAGATTGTTTCTAGAATTTTGACTCGTAACCTTTAGATTGCAAGGCAACAATCTTATCGTTGCAGCATGCACTTTCTATTTGACACATTAATTACTGTACTAAAAATATATGAAAAATAGAAGATAATGATAATCCTAAAAGCTGATTTGTTAAGTAATAAATGATACAAAATAAAATTTTGATTTTATGAAAATATTTCAGTTTGTTGATTTAATTTAATCAATATTACCCTTAGAATTTGATAAGCTCAACATCTTGGCCTCTATGACGACCATAATGGGCTTTACTCCTTATGCCACAGTGCTAAGTGCTTGATCCAACGCAATCTTTTCCAATGGAACTACTTTCCATTATTGTATTAGCATAGGTTGCTAACCATTGAAGAGAACAAGTAACAGATTCCATGACATCATGGCTTTGGAGAATCATATTTGGGAACGAAAATTTTCTAGTTGGAAAAGAATGAAGTTGAGAACAGTCATAGCCAATAGAGAAACAACCTTGTATCAGCAGCAGCGAGTCTAATTTCACTTCACGAGTTCACAGATGGATCTGTTTAGAAAGAACATTCGGGAAAGCTTGAAATTGTGATTGATACAGAGGAGAGAAAATAGGAGGGTGCAAGGAAATTTGATGGCACTTATTATGACATGGACAGGGGTAGATGATTGATTGATGAAATGAGACAGAGACATACTTTAAGGAACGCGTTTTCTCTTTGTCCTCGTTGACTAGGTTCATAGTGAAGTGAAGTGTGAACGCCTAACTCATAAAACGACTACCTTGACCATTTCTTCTTAAACTTGCTTTTATTATTCAATTTCCAGACTCATTTATCTTCATTAGGAGCTCTATTTTCCCCTCCCTTTCCACCATTTTCAACCATGAAGGCCCACTGCACCTCCAAAGTCTGTGGACTCTGGAAAGCACTGGAGACAAGTTTTGTTAGTTGTCCTATTTTGATTTGCGTCGTGTAAACGGCTTAGCAAGCATCCAAGACCAAGAAATATGATTCAGAAGGTGATCTGCACGCAGTTTTGAAGCAGTTTAACATATTATAAATGGTCAATAAGTCAGGCCTCTGTGCTGCTTTCAGTTAGGCTTAACATGTCTCTTGTTGAGCCCTTTTGAAGGAGTGATCCATAGTCAATTTCCAATTCAATTTTCGTATCAAACGCTTCAAGTTGGTGGTGTTGTATTGTGAAGAGTGTGGAAACGAGTAACACAAACTGTACTACTTGCTTCAGAGAATCGCAGATCCTTGTTAAATTCTATTCACCTTTTGCTCCAAAAAGTGAGAGGGATTCAGGGATGACCCCGGTTCCAGTTTGTAAATCTTTATTCCTTTTGCTTTGTTACCTTATGCTACTTCTCATGGCCACTGGAGAGGGGAATGCACAGGGAGGAAAATGTCCAGGTTCATTTCAATGTGGATATATTGGCAATATCAGCTTCCCTTTCACTACAACGCAGCGCCGGGACTGCGGCTTATTGGCCATACAGAATTGTAATGATTCAGCGAAGCTTAAAATGATCCAACTACAGGATAATGGGAAATGGTTCTCTGTTATCCGCCCACCTGAATATAGTCCTAATATTACTCGTATTCACATCAGAGACAATGATTTCTATAAGCTTCTGCAATCCAGAAGTTGTGATGCCTTCAGAAACAACTATACACTTCCTCCCCCTTTCCATTTTGCTTCTTTTAGTATACCATTCTATGCAACCCTGTTCAGGTGTAACCGTTCCCTCCTTGTCCCTCCTCACATGCGTATGCATAATTATACAAATTGCGCTGACTACCATATCTACTATAACGCTTTCACTGGAAAAGAGAATCTGAGTTCTTTGGCAGCCTGTACGAAGGTCCTGCTTCCGATTAAAGATGTGCCTGATGCTACAGACCCGTTCACATTTGTGACTGCTGATATCTTCACTCAAGTACATGTATCAGATGAATGTGCAAATTGCCACTACAAGAAAAGAGGCCAGTGTCAATTTGACAGCAAAAGCAAATTCTGTTGTGCCAATGGTATGCTGCAGGAATACTGGGAAACACAAACACTCACCATCGCCTTGCACTTTTAGTCATTGCTTTGATATTCTTTCAGCTTGCTAGGTTCTCACTTTTGAATTTGTCAATCACTGTCCTTGCTCAGTTGCTCCTATATCATAACTAGTATCAGACAGCTCAAGAGAATTGACAATGATGTGCCTAATCCAAGTTCTCTCATGCTGTGTTTAATATTCCGAATTCTGTATTTATTTTGGTTCATAGGTTAGGTGGTTTTTTGTTTCATGGATGGCAAAATCTGAGTTCCATTGGTTAACCGTCTAAATTTGTTAGCGCAACACTCGGAATTAGCACGTTTTCCTCTGCTTTAACTTTTATCATCATACTTCGAATATGTATTGATTGAACTAAATTGCTTCTTCTAATTGCAGCTGCAGGGTTGAGTTGGAAAGTTAAACTGGGCATAGGTAATGTACCTTTTGCATAGCTTGATATTCGTGTTCATTTTCAACATGTGACTTTAAATTCATTGATAAGTTCATCTGTTCATCAAATTCAAAGGTTCTTACAATTTTCTTTTTCTTTCAACACCCTCTTTCCACAGGTCTAGGTAGTGGCATCCTAGGCATCTTGATAATCGGGTTGCTCTTTCTACTCTACAAACGAAAGCATGATGCCTCAGGCATGCACTCTGAATCAAGAAACTCTTATTCTGATTCCTCCTTAAATCCACACCTAGAAACTGGTGGTGCTTACTATGGAGTTTCACTCTTCTCCTACAAGGAGCTTAAAGAAGCAACAAACAATTTTGACCACACTAAAGAACTTGGAGATGGAGGCTTTGGGACTGTCTACTATGGTAGCCTACTCAAACACTACCTTCTCAATTGATACACTGAATTTGCCTTTCATCTTGTTGCATAACTTATGCTTAGATCTTTAAAAACTCAGGGAAACTCCAAGATGGGCGGGAAGTTGCGGTGAAGCGCCTGTATGAGCACAACTATAGGCGAGTGGAACAGTTCATGAATGAAGTAAAGATCCTAACTCGTTTGAGACACAGAAATCTTGTGTCCCTCTATGGCTGCACTTCGCGGCACAGCCGTGAACTACTGCTAGTGTATGAATTTATTTCAAATGGCACGGTTGCTTGCCATCTCCATGGTGAATTAGCCAAGCCTGGCATGGTACCATGGTCCACAAGGATGAAAATTGCCATAGAGACTGCTACTGCATTGGCTTATCTCCATGCTTCAGACATCATTCACCGCGATGTCAAAACCAACAACATTCTCCTTGACAACAGTTTTACCGTTAAGGTTGCTGATTTCGGCCTTTCAAGACTGTTTCCCACTGATGTCACCCACGTCTCCACAGCTCCACAGGGGACCCCTGGTTATGTTGACCCTGAATATCACCAGAGCTACCAGCTTACCAACAAGAGTGATGTTTATAGCTTTGGAGTTGTGCTCATTGAGCTTATATCTTCTAAGCCTGCTGTTGACATGGACAGGCATAAGGATGAGATTAACTTGTCAAATCTAGCCATGAAGAAGATTGAAGAGAGTGCAATTAGCGAGCTGGTGGATCCTTCTCTTGGTTTTGATTCAGATGATGAGGTCAAGAGGATGGTAGGTTTGGTGGCGGAATTGGCTTTTCGGTGTTTGCAAAGAGACAAGGAGTCGAGACCTTCCATGGATGAGGTCTTGGATGAACTGAAGAAGATTGAAAGCGGGAAGGATGAGGTAGAGCTTCAAGAGGCAGCAGATGTTCTTGATGGTGCTGGAGTTTCTGAGAGTAATGCTGTACATACCCCACCACCAGCATCACCTGAATGGGAAGATGTTAGATTATTGAAGAATATGATGAAGTTCCCTTCTTCACCAAACACTGTCACTGATAAATGGGAAAGTAAATGCACCACGCCTAATGTCAGTGCTTAATCACTTATCTTGCTATCAAATTGTTCATAATCCATTTTTACCATGTATAAGCTTTCAGGACATAGTTTGTAAATGAGTGAGTCAAAGCATCATTAGCCTCTTATCTGCTTGTATAGTTGTTAATAGGATGATTATATTATCTTATACGGCACATTGTAGTCATGCAAAGAGTTCAATTAAAAGGTATAAGCATTTGAATACTAGGAACTATGAAGAAAGTGCCAAAAAAAGAGAGAACTGTCTGCATATCGTTACAGGAAAAATGTTTGTAGTACATTTATATCCACTTTGGGAGAAGCAAAGGTTTTCAGGATATAAATAAATTATTTTATCAGGTGTCGTACTAATATGAGTGATCTCACCCCGGCTTTTGTTTCTCATTTAATGTCCTTAAAATGGATCTAAATAGTAACAGAACTTTGGTTATAATGTTGCTTCTGCTAACATGGTTATTAAACTCTCGAGTTAACTCATAAACTTTTATGAGTTTACGATTTCACTACACAAAACAAGTTAATACTCATGTAAACTCTTTTTTGGTAAACTCGTACGAGTTTAAATAAATTCTTAATTTTACTAGCGAGTTTACAAGTTAAAATCTACTAACGAGTTTACGAGTTTACCTCAAGATGTACATTATACTTAGTTTATTTTGTGTGTGTTAGACAATATCTATTGAGTTTACTAAGCCGATTTTATATATTTATCATAACTGAGCTATGTTTTATCAAACTATAAAGTAATAAATGTACAAAATAAAGTATGACATAACTAAGTATAATGCATTAAGGTACATTTTATGATTTTTTTTTCATTTATTTTATTTTAAAGTTAGCATTATTCAATGCCAATTATGAATACAAAATTTAATCATGTTTAATTCTTAATTAGATTGATTATAACATATATTTTTTACATATGTAAACTCTTACGAGTTTACGCTTCGAGTTTACTGAGCCTTCACGAGTTTACTTAAACTCTCCAGTTTGATAACGTTGTATATGACCAAACTATTTATGGCAATATCCATGATAGTATCATTGCATATAGTTTGACAATTTAGCCAGCAACAGGCTTTGAAATTTTGTTTTGAATTTATGCTGAGAAAAACAAAGGTTATTAATTGGGCCGTCTTCAAAATAAAAATATTTTCTTCTTTCAGAACACTTAAAAAACTTCTCTTTTCATATGTAATAAACATAAGGTGTTTTTTTCCCCTCCTTCCTTTGGTCAATATTCCAGAGTATACTGGAATTACATTCATATATGCACCGCCCATCATATAGTAACCATAGCTTAAATTCTAAATTCTGTCCTCATTTACTACCCTTTTTTTTGGTCTATACAAAGTGGGCAGACAATTGAATTAGACTGGATCTTATACGAGTACCACCCAATACGAAGCAATGGGTAATGTACCTAGCTTAATGGGAACTCCAGAAACATATGGCTATGTCAAATTCAGCACGCGTTTTTCTTAATATCCTACTTTCTTAGAACTGACCTTGACCTTAAAACCATTATCATTATTCGTTCCNTACATATAAAAAGTTGCAAGTTAACTTTATACTGTATCAGTATCAGTATATATGATGAAACGTGTGGATTCAAGGACTTGGAGGAGTCAATTCCCTTCTTTGTGCTTACGTTGAGCCGGACACGTGGAGGGTCGTGATTGATTGTTGGGGATAATGTAGTGGGTCCAACGGCCAAGATTCAAGAACTTGTTTGCATCGCTCTTATTCTAATTAAACCTCTCATTTTCACCAAGTCTTCGCATGCTCTTTATTTCCAAGTCAAGTTGCGTGGTTGCTTGCGTATCAAACTTGCTGTCTTAGATGATTTTTTCATTTCATGTATATATATCTCAGGACGGGACTGTGTAAGAACACTAAGCACAATTCATAGAGCTGGGATTAGAGTTTCCATTACATGTCTTGCTCATAATAGAGCTGGGAAATTTTTATGCATGGCTCCAGTTTATCTGTTCTGTTTCTTCTTGTTCTCTCAGCTTGTACTGATTTTCTCTGCTGAGTGTCCACGCTCCTTTACTTGTGGAAGCCGCGGAACTTTCCAGTTTCCTTTCACTAAGGCAGAACTCCCTGACTGTGGCTTGCTATACATTCATGGCTGTGACGATGGTTATTATTCACCCAAAGATATCCAACTGGAGAAGAATGGAAGAAGGGTAGAGCTTACTGGCGTCGTTGAGCCGAATAAGATCATTTCGATTTTTGATGATGATTTTCACACGCGTTTGGAACACAACACTTGTGACACACTGAAGAACAATTATAGTCTTCCTTCCCCTTCTTCTTTGGTTTCTTTTTACATCGAATACAATGTATCCTTGTTCCGATGCAATCACCACCTTAATATCACGCCCCCTCCGCACTATGTTAAACACGGCTGCTCTTCCAATGGCTATGATATCTATTATGATCAAATCTTTCCCTCTCCTAATTATGAAGAGGATGCCCGCACCACTTTCTCACACTGCTCAGTTGTTCACTTTGCATCAAAAGACGTGACTAATACTAGAGACGTTTTGTCGTTTGTGTCTGCTGAGATGGTTATTGTAGTTTTATCTGATGCTTGTGATGAGTGCTACAATCAAACAGGAGGCCAATGTGGACTTGACCCAAATAACAAATTCTACTGTCACCAAGGTACACATTGCTATCTTGGCGGCTCTGGATCCTAATGCTTTACTTAAAATAATTTCTTGAATTAACTTGTGCTGCAGAGCCAAAGGATCATAAGAGTAAACTCAGTACAGCCTTGAAGCTGGGACTAGGACTTGGAATAGGTAATGAATGCGCATAATCATGTTTTTGTCATTTTGGTCCTAGTTCATGAATCTTTCAAAAAATTTCGGATTAAAAGTTGGAATTTCCCTGCTACAGGTTTAGGCATTATACTGCTAGGCATTTTGATATTCAGATGCTTATTAGGAAGGGGCTATAGACGAAAACATGATCCTTCAGGTCTCCAATACCAATCAAAAAGCGCACACACTGATGTAAATGATCCCTACGGAAATCCAGACCTAGAAAGTGGCAGGGATTACTTAAGAATCCCTCTCTTCTCTTACAAGGAACTCAAAGAAGCTACAAATGATTTCCACCACACCACTCAGCTTGGAAGTGGAGGCTTTGGAACAGTTTACTATGGTAAGCCACTCCCACGCTTGGACCTCTCTATTGAAGCATGGATTAATTAGGCTTCCATCTTGTAGATGAATTACTAGTTACCTGATGATCTTCTTAATTTAACAAACCAGGAAAACTACGTGACGGACGGGAAGTTGCGGTGAAGCGCCTATATGAGCACAACTACAGGCGAGTAGAGCAGTTCACCAATGAAATCAAGATCCTTGCTCTCATGCGCCACCCAAATCTTGTGTCCCTCTATGGCTGCACCTCACGCCGCAGCCATGAACTACTGCTTGTCTATGAGTATGTTCCAAATGGCACCGTTGCCTATCATCTCCATGGTGATTTGGCAAACACTGCCACACTACCGTGGAATATAAGAATGAAAATTGCCATAGAAACCGCTGTTTCATTGTCTTATCTCCATGCTTCAGATATCATACACCGCGATGTGAAAACCAGCAACATTCTACTAGACAACAGTTACACCGTTAAAGTTGCAGATTTTGGGCTTTCAAGATTGTTCCCAAATGATGTCACGCATGTCTCAACAGCGCCACAGGGGACCCCTGGTTATGTTGACCCTGAATATTACCGATGCTACCAGCTTACTGATAAGAGTGACGTGTATAGCTTTGGAGTTGTGCTCATTGAGCTTATATCTTCTAAGACTGCTGTTGACATGAACAGGAATAAGGATGAGATTAACTTGTCTGATCTAGCAGTAAAGAAGATTCAAAAGAGTGCGAGTGCAATCAGTGAGCTGGTTGATCCTTCTCTTGGTTTTGATTCGGATAATGAGGTTAGGAGGATGATAGTTTCGATGGCAGAGTTGGCTTTTCGGTGTTTGCAAAGGGATAGGGAACTGAGGCCTTCCATGGATGAGGTCTTGAAGGTGCTGGTGACAATTGAAAGTGGGAAGGATAGAGCTGAAGTTGTAGAGGAAGTGGATGTTCTTCCAACATCACCCCCACCTTCACCGGATGTGGCTGAGATTGGATTGTTGAAAAACACGATGCCACCACTGCCTTCACCAAAAGCCGTGACTGATAGATGGAGCAGTGAATCTACTACCCCTAATGTCAGTGGTTAATTACAGGGCCTTGTGGATAGGAAAATGGTCTTTGAATCCATTAAAGGGTGTAGATGCTTTGTTACTTCTCTCATAACACATCATGGTCCACTTTATAAGAAGTGAGTCTCATGATGTGTTGCGGGAGAGATGACAAGATGTCTACACTCTTTTGTGCTTCCAAATAGCAAAATTGAGGTGGATACCACCATGCTGCTTACTACATTTTAATGAGTTGAAACTTCATATATTTCGATCCACTTAATTGTCGTTGATAAAAATGATCATATTATTATGCCTCATATCATATAGTTCTTTCAAGGGTTGAGATAATGCACATTTGTTCCACATAATGATATGACAATTATACAAAGTATTCTGGTGTACAATCATAAATATCTAGTGATTAAGTCTTTCATTAACTATCACATTAAAAAAAAAAAAGTCTTGCATTAACGACTTAATATGGTCTGAGTTTGAATCACAAATCATAGATATATAAAATATTATTTATCAGACCATATAATAAAGGGGAAAGCGCGTTGGTGTCCCTTGAACATTTTACCTAATTGTGGCTTCATTCGTTGTCTGGTGTGGAGCATATCGAACCATCCATAGGACCATAACCGCATGTTGCTCGATGTGATGGGCTCCATTTTCTTCCTCCTCTTCAAATCATCCAATAAACATTCACTGTGTTGGTGAGCTTACCTGGCTGACGCTTCTCCGTTGGGTTTGAGTCGGATGGTGAATACGGTAATATGAACGTATCCAAGTGAGAGAGGTGGTGTGTTCTATACCGGAATATACTTTTGACATTGGGCTTTTGATGGCTTAAATAATTTGGGCTTGAGCTAGTGCTTGGCATGTCCGGTGTGTTGGGCTTGGCTTATTCTGTTATTGGGCTTTTAGCTAAAAGGCTAACCGAATTATTTATACTAATCCACACTTATATACCCTCTGCATTTCTGTTTTTCCTAATTGGGACTTGATCCCCTCATTGTGTTCCATTGAGAGAGTTGTGCGCGGTGTTAAAATCAAGAGAAATGACTAAAGTTTTGTTCGTCATGTGTTTTGACATTTATTTCCCTTAAAAAAAAGTGTAGGTTTCAATAGACAAGTGTACAAAAGGACACCGTCTTAGAAGTTAAATATATAAACTTATTTATAAACTCACAATTCACTACTTATATTATTTTTATCATTGAAGTAAATTGATTTTTAATTTACTAATAGTAAATATTATAAATATATCAACAATTATAATTACAGAAATGATATCTAAAATGTTTGAGTGACAAACACTATAGGAATGGCAAAACAAAAATGTAATTTTATTTTTAAAGGAGTGAAATGATTGATAGAAGAAGAAAAAAAAATTATTTAGGTATACTAATAGTGTATCTATCATTGTAGTTGAGCTCGGGTGCATTCGGTAAATCGGTAAAATAAAAAGATACAAATTCAAGTCATATGAACATAACAGATGAAATGTCTCCCTACTATCTTATGTTTAAAAAAAATCTCTGTCATTAGTGGTAGATGGTAGAAGCAGAGGAGAGAAGGCACAGAACAAGGTATCCCATCCAGAAATCAAGGCAACGCGGTTTTGCCAAAGTGTGAACTCATGGAATCAAAACCATGACCTTAACCGAGTGTCAATATCCTATCACGTAAAATTTTCTTTCTGGTCTTCAATCCTCCAATAAACTTGTGCAGTCTGTGCATTGCGGATTGATTGCTCTAGCTCTGACCTTTCAGCTGCGTAAATATCACTATCAGCGCTAAATTCTAATGTTGATTACGGTGGAGACAAAAGTTTTTTCTCATAGTCCCTCTGTTTGCCGTCTTACACAAGTTTCTCAAGCTGCCAAAAGTATCATCAAAACCTTCCTGATTGCATCCAATAATTGGTCTCAATTCTGTTTGGGGGTGACTGGTCAAGTGGAATTCTTTGGCCCGGAACCATTATTTCACTTTAGTCTTCCTTATATATAGTCAACTTCCAAGTCAATTGGCGTGTTCACCAGTTCTAATCATGATATATAACTATGTTAGAGCCACAATTTCATTATAGAAGTCATTAGTGTCCATGGCTTCCCTTTTCATATTCATATCACTGATTTTCTCGCAGCTTCTGCTGCTTGTCTCCGCTGATCAGGATGGAAAGTGCCCATCCTCTTTTGAGTGTGGAGAATTTGGGACCATAAAGTTTCCTTACACAAACACACAACACCCACACTGTGGGGTATTGCCAATCCATGGCTGCGATGATCCGAATCCAAATGCTACCAGAACCATTCAACTACCCAATACATTAAAAACAAGGTTTAAGGTGGTTGGAAAGGGATTCTTTGGTCCTCATGCCATAACGATCGAAGATGAGACCGAGCATGGGTATTTGCAAAGCAGAAGTTGCAATGCCTTCAACAACAGTTATACTCTTCCACCAAGCTCTCCTTTAGGTTCTGTATACGTCAAATATAACATAACTCTGTTCAGATGCAGTAAGTCCCTCGGTCTCCCCCATGGTTTTCGTAACTACACACAGTGTCCTGACTGCAATATCTACTATGGCCCTCCTAATAATGGAATCCCTCCGGGCATCAAGTGGCCAAGATCTTTATTAGCATGTTCCAAGTTTCAGTTAGCAATAAAAGACGACCCAGGAAGTGACGACCCCTTTACATTTATATCGGCTGAGATCGTCATGGAAGTACAATTATCTGATGATTGTAGAAATTGTATTGAGCACCGAAAAGGCCAGTGTCAACTTGACAGCCAGGGGAAATTCTATTGCTTCAAAGGTACACATGCATACGCATATAAATAGTTCAGCTTAAATTCAATCCCATGTTTCAGTTATTAGGCCTCTTTACAATATTTTTTGTTTGCTGTAAATTAATTAATTGCTTTCTTTGGATTCTTCTACAGATAAAAAAATGGCATGGAAGCTTAGACTTGGTAGTGTTTCTTCCACCTAGCATTTATTCAATTTTGTCATGCTCTTTTAAATTTAATGATTTTGAGTGTCATTATTTCTGTTCACTAATAATAATTATTTTTTGACTTTTAAATATATTGTTAATGCAATGTATCTAAAAGTAAAAAAAAAGAAAACAACTATTATTAATAGGCAAAAGAAATACATTTCATTTTTGAAAGGAAAAAAAAACTTGTCGACTTAATTGTTTTTAACATTTGTCTCATCTCAACCTTCATGGAATGGTAGACAGAAGAGGCATGCAATCATGTTTAGTTAAAACAGTTTCAAATTTCTGTTTGTAACGGTCTTCAAGATATCTTCAATTAATAGTATTTCTCCCCGTTGACTTGTTTCTAGGTATTGGACTTGGACTTGGACTTGGACTCGGACTCCCGAGCGTTATTATAATTGTGTTATTAATTGTATGGCTTTGGAATGAAAGACGCGGTCCTGATTCCTACTCAAATCAACAACCAGAGAGCGGCAATGTCTACTTTGGGGTCCCAGTATTCTCCTACAAGGATCTTGAAGCAGCAACAAAAAGATTTGACCGTTCAAGAGAACTTGGAGATGGAGGCTTTGGCACTGTTTACTACGGTACGATTTGAAATGGGACAAACATTCTCTTATAAATCAATCTTAGTTCGTTTTTTAAATTATTTATTAGTACCCATATTGATCAGTAAACTAAAAAAAAATCTCAATTATTCTTCACTATTTAAAATGTTACTTCTATTAATTCTTTGGTATGAAATGTATAGGAACTATAACGTTTAAAATATTTAAAGATCAATTAAGGAAGTTCAAATATCGACGAGAGTATTTATAAAAAAAATCCAAAGACCAATTAAGATATTCACCCATAAATAAATAACAAGTACTTAATTTCATCGGTATAACAAGCAGGAAAACTCAAAGATGGACGGGAAGTTGCGGTGAAGCGCCTATACGAGCACAACTACAGGCGGGTACAACAGTTCATGAACGAAGTTCAGATCCTAACACGTTTGAGACACAGAAACCTCGTGTCCCTCTATGGCTGCACTTCACGCCACAGCCGCGAACTCCTCCTTGTGTACGAATACATCTCAAATGGCACGGTTGCCTGCCATCTCCACGGCGACTTGTCAAGGACTGCCACACTGCCTTGGCATACAAGAATCAAAATAGCCATAGAGACTGCAACAGCATTGGCTTATCTCCATGCTTCAGACATCATTCACCGTGATGTCAAAACCAACAACATTCTCCTTGACACTAATTTTTCAGTTAAGGTTGCAGATTTTGGACTTTCGAGATTTTTCCCAAACGATGTCACACATGTCTCCACGGCGCCACAGGGGACCCCTGGCTATTTGGACCCGGAATACCACCAGTGCTACCAACTTACAAGCAAGAGTGATGTGTATAGCTTCGGAGTTGTGCTCATTGAGCTGATATCATCTATGCCAGCAGTTGATATGAGCAGGGATAAGGATGAGATTAACTTGGCAAATCTAGCAGTGAAGAGGATTAAACAAGGTGCGGTTGGTGAGCTGGTTGATGCTTCACTTGGTTTTGAGTCAGATAGTGAAGTTAGAAGGGAGGTAGTTTCGGTGGCAGAGTTGGCTTGTCAGTGCTTGCAATGGGACAAGGAGTGGAGGCCATCCATGGATGAGGTGTTGGAGGTACTGAGGAGAATTGAGAGTGGGCGTGCAGAGGAAGTGGAGGTTTATGATGGTGAAGGGATGTCACTTTGTTGTTTATCACCATCACCAGCTTCACCGGATCATGATGAGGTGAAATTGTTGAAGAATATGAAGGAAACACCTTCGCCAAAGGCAGTGACTGACAGATGGAAGAGTGAATGCACTACGCCTAATGTCAGTGGTCAATCATCAAGCCAAACTAATGTTGGGATCAGGTCATATTAGTTGAGAAAAAAAAGTGGTGGCTTCTGATGTATGGTATAACGCTGGAATTTTTTTGGGAAATCCAGGTATGAATGTACCAAAGTGAGAAAGGTGGTGTGTACACTCATGAGAAAGGAATTATGTGCCGTGATAAGATATTCAAAAATGTTATTTTGTTAACTTAAGACACCAAGTCTCTTCTCTCATTCATATCATGGAGTTCACACTCACGTTACATGATGTGATTGTGGATCCTATAATGTGTGTGAAAGAAGAGATTTAGTGTCTACACCGTGTTTGGTATACAAATAACATTACTTTTAAGATATTGGTGGCACCAAAACTTCATTCTTTTGTTATTTTTTATACCATATCTTATTCAATGTCCATATGATATATCTAAATCCCTCTTGATAGGGTTTCTTTCTTTTAAATTTTAAGTTTTAGAAATTTCCTTCTTCATTTTGTTTCATTCTTAGGATAAAGTGTTTTATACAATGATTTTTAAGGTAGTTATGATAAGAACAAAATAAATTTAGCAATATAACTATATATTATTAGATAATTGTAAAAAGGTTTTAGATTTACAATACATAATAAAAACTAAATTTATGTATACATAGATGCATTTATGTCATTTAACTTAAAAAAATTAAAAGTATCGTCATTATCAATATCAAATCGTATTAGTATTGTAAAAGTTAAAACTAAAAGAGACGACCAAAGTTTGGTTGATGAATGTGGTTCATCACTTGTTGTCTCAAGTTTAGTGTACAAGTGTACGAAAGGGTGTCATTTTAGAAGTTAAGATTTATACGCACACATTTCACTACTTATATTATAATCATCGAAGTTATTCAATTCTCAATTTACTGAAAGGGGCTGTTTGGGATTGTGAACCATCTAAAGCCTCGAGACTTGACGGCTTTAATTTCCCTTTTATAAGAAGAATGTGGCCAGAAATAGCCACCGAATTTTGCAATGAAGTTCAGGAGTTTTTCATCAATGGGACTCTCCGAAGTGAAGCCAATATGACATGGGTAGTCTTATTCCAAAGATTGAAGGAGCAATTGAGATTAAAGATTTTAGACTTATAAGCATGGTGAGATGCTTATACAAAGTAATATCCAAGATTTTAGCATGAAGACTCAGAAATGTATTAGCCAATCTAGTTGGGGAAGAACAAATTGCGTTTATCTCTGGACGTCAGATATTCGATGATGCTATGATAACATGTGAGACGGTGCAATGGCTAAGGAAAAAGAAGAAGAGTGCGGTCATCTTAAAGCTTGACTTTCACAAGACCTATGACATGGTCAAGTGAAAGTTTGTTGATTTAACACTCAGATGTATGGGTTTTGGGAGAAAATGGAGGAAATGGATACGTTTATGCATCTCTTCATCTATGTCAGCCTTAGTAAATGGGGTTCCAATCAAACCGTTTAAGATGGAATAAGGTCTAAGACAGGGAGATCCCATCTCACCATTTCTATTTGTGCTAGTAGTTGAGGTACTGAATAAACTAACTAAAGTGGTTGTGGACAGGGGTCAAATTGCAAGTCTCTCGGTAAGGAGAGGCAGGGTCGCCCTTCCTTACCTCCAATTTGCAGATGACACCATTATCTTCTCTCCTATGTTGGATGAGAATGTGAAGAATTATGCAATTGTTTGACTGCTTTGCTCTCTATCTGGGTTATACATCAACTATAAGAAATCAGTTGTAATTCCCATTAGGTGTGACTAGAGCTGGGTAACCAGGATGACAAGGATCTTGCAGTGCATAGTGGCTACATTGCCGTTCACTTATCTAGGCATCCTTGTGGGTGCCAACCCACGTAGAGTTACAATGTGTGCTCCGGTGGTGGAAAGAATTGAAGAACACCTAAATATGTGGAGGTCAAAAACTCTTACGAAAGCAGGAAAGCTTGTGCTTATCAAGTCAGTCATTAATAGCCTGCCTCTATACTACTTGAGCATATTCAAGCTGCCAAAACAGATTTTGCAGAAAATTATTAGCCTTCAGACTTGAATTTTTTTGGGGCAAGGCAAATGGATAGCGTGAAATCCCTTTATTAACATCGAGCAATGTACAACAACCCAAGAAGGTGGGGGTTAGGCGTGAGTGATCTTGTTATTAGAAACGCCGCTCCTCTCTTTAAGTGGTGGTGGAGGTTCTCCAAGGACGAATGCCCTCTATGGAAAAAAGTCATTTCATGTAACCAAATCAGTGGTCACAGGACGAATGAATTTCAACATTGTAAATCAGTTGGTGGGCCTTGGCAAAGCATATGTGAACTATGAAACAAGGAGGATTGACTCAAAACTTTGTGCAAAGCTGGTATTAGAATGGCGGTTGGGAATGATGAGAAGGCCAAATTCTAGGAGGACCTGTGGATAGGTGATAACAAACTCAAGGAAGACTTTTCACGATTGTTCTCGATTTCGTAAACAAAAAATTGCACTATAGCAGAATGCGGGTTATGGGATGGGATTGAGTGGGTTTGGAGCTTTTGGTGGAGAAGAGAATTGTTCTAGTGGGAATTTGATTTACTTGATCAACTCAATGAGCAGTTACTAGAGGCAAAGCTCAATGCGATTGTCAACGACAGAATTATGTGGAAGTTTGATAATTAGGGTGTATTTTCCACAAAGTCCTTTGCTGTTATGGTGGAGAGAATGAAGTACTCTTTTCTTGAGGTTAGTAGCTTTAGCTCTTTTTCTCAGGTTTGGAAAGGGTTGGTTCCACCTAGAGTAGAGCTATTATCATGGTTTGTGATTATTGGTAGACTGAACACTAAGGATAGATTGTGTAGGTTGAATATTTTAAATGCTCAACATGTCAATTGTGTGTTGTGTGGTAACAATGAGGAGAACACATACCACCTATTTTATAAAATTTGGTGCGAATGAGTTAAGTTCTGGAATTTGACGTGGGTCTTGGAAATGTTAAGTTTTTTTTGAATCATGGATGAACACTAGATCACGAAAGGGTGAGAAAAAGAAGTGGACGATAACATCTTTTTTGCAACAATTTGAATTGTATGGAATGTGAGAAATAAATTTATTTTTGAAAATAAAGTGATAGGTGTGGATGAGTCAATCGTCATGGCTAAATTTTAGGCTCAATGAAAAAGGGAAGTGACAAGTATTGTTAGCATTAAGGACAAGGTGGTACCAAATTTGTCACTTACCTTGATGGCATTGCCGAAGGGGTAATTGGAGAACTTGGGATTGGCTTCCTGCAAATAGGAATTGTTGTTGTGTTGTGGGTTGTGGGAAAGGACACTAATGAAGTGAAAAATGAAAAATGAAAATTGACAAACTTTGAACGATGTCATGATGGTAAGTTTGTGAAAGCTCTAGTTTGGATGATAGTATAATGATGTCCGGTTAATTTATGGGGCAGAGAGTGACCTTATAATTAATTGTGTTGAGCCTTACTTTGGAGTCTCTTGGTCCTTTTTCGGTTTGGGTGCGCTCAAATTGGAGGCTAAGGAGCTCTCCTATGATAGCTATTAGTTGAGAAATAAATCAGTTAGGTGAAATGGGATGCAATTTATCGTTGGAGGTTGCATGCATTTGTTTTCAGGTTAAGTATTGTAAGGCAAGGACTTTAAATCAATGGTGCTAAGTTTGCTTTGGATTCTCCTAGTCCTTTTTTCAGTTTGGGTGCATTCGAATTGGAGGCTTTTGAGATTTCGTGTGACAACAAGACATGGAGATGCTCATGAAGAATCTAAACTATTGTGTGAAGGAATGAAGTTACACCATACTATTGACATATATTATGATTTTCAGCCTATTATGTACTTGTTTTGTGATTATCTTGGGCTTGTCTGTATAATTGCAATTATGTAACAATATGTATGTTACAATAAATTTGTTTTTGCTTTAATTTGGGAGGGTTAAGTTTTTTCCTTAAAAAAGTAAGAATTTCTACTATTGAATTTTTTTTTAGGGTGTTCTTAGCGAAGTCTTTTCTAATCTTGCTGGTTTTTTGTCCAGTGGCTTGGGAGTTATTGTAATGGTGAACCTTATCACACACTATTTTGGTGAGTTTGATAGTTGGTTTTGGTTGATTGAGATGATGAATAAAATGGACAGTTGTGGGAAAAAAAATCACGATCACCACTGCATTGTAGTGTTTATTACGGTGCGCACACACGTTTTCCGCATAGTCCCACTCCGTTTGCCGTCATACACAAGTTTCACAAGCTGCCAAAGAAATATTGCAGAACTTCCACGGTGGCGTGGAAACGCGAGAGTAAAGGTATCATCAAAATATTTCTGATCACATTCAAATAATCGATCTCACTTGTGTTTTAGGGTCTGTTCAAGTGGAATTCTTTGGCCCAGAAGGCACGGCAACCCCGTCGTTATCGTGCCACTAACTTTTTTTACTTTAGTCTTCCTTATCCAGTCTATTTCCAAGTCAATTACCGTGTCAACCAGTTCTAAATTCCTAATGATGATATATTATATATTGTGAAGGAATTTTTTCAGAAAAAAGTGCAACACTCTTAAAACAATCATGTTCTGCAACACTCTTTAAACAATCGTGTTCTTAGTTTCTTAAGTGCCCATTAATCTTTACGAGTGGGATTATCTATATTTTTTATTTTGGTCTTAGCATGCAATGCTTGCTTTCCGTTAATGTTCCCTTCCTTGGGTGGGGCTAATCTTTGCTTGACATTAATTCTCTAAATTCATAATGGCTTCCCTTTTTATAATAAAGTCACTGATTATCTTCTCTCAGCTTCTTCTAATTCTGCTTCTTGTCTCATCATCTGATGATCAGGATGGCAAGTGTCCATCCACATTTGAGTGTGGCTATCTTGGGACCATAACGTTTCCTTTCACAAGCGCACAACACTCACACTGTGGTGTATTGGCAATCCATGGCTGCGATCATCGGAATCCATATGCGCCCAAAAGCATCCAACTAAGCAATACACCAACTAGAAAGCTTGGTGTCACATTGGTGGAACCTCCTAATACAATAGCAATCAAAGATGAGACCCAACATGAGCATGTGCGAAACAAAAGTTGCATGGCCTTCAACAATTACAATCTGCCGCCCAGCTCTCCTTTAGGTTCTGTGCACATCAAATATAATGTAACCCTCTTCAGATGCAATAAGTCCCTCAGTCTCGCCCTTCCCCAACATTTTCATAACTATACAAACTGCACTGAGTACAATATCTACTACCATTTTGCTTCAGAAGTTGAAAAACCTTCGGGCTTCCGGTGGCCATGGTCTTTAACACAATGTTCCAAGGTTCAGTTACCAATAAAAGAAGACCCGGAAGATAACGACCCATTTGCATTTCTAACCCATGATGTCGTGATGGAAGTACAAGTATCTGATGATTGTAGGAAGTGTATTGATCACAAACGAGGTCAATGTCAACTTGACAGCCAAAGAAAACTCTCTTGTGTCAGAGGTATAATACACATACATATATACGATTTAGAAGAAATTCAATTCCTGGATTCAGTTATTCGGCTTTCCCATATATTAACTTGAACTTGATTCTGGCACTTGATTTCTTTTGTTGTTTTCTGTACTTTAATTTATTGCTTTCTTTATATTCTTCTGCAGATAAAAATTCGGCTTGGAAGCTAGGACTTGGTAATCTTCCTTCCATGTAGCACTTATTCAATTTGGTCCTGCTCCTTTAAATTTAATGATTCGAGTATCATGCATTTTCTTTTGGAAAACAAAAATGTCCTCTCATGATGACTTCAGTGCCTTTAGCACTAGTCTCCTTTCAACCTTCATACCGATGCTAGAGGGCAGAGCCATGCAATTATTCTTATCGAAACAATTTCAAATTTCTGTTTGCATGTTCTCCATGATATCTTCAATTAATAGTATATTTTATCGCCCTTGACTCGTTTCTAGGCATTGGACTTCCGAGCTTTATTATAATTGGTTTGTTGCTGGTTATATGGCTTTGGAAACCAAGATGTTGTCTTGATTTCTTCTCAAATCCTGAACCAAAGAGTGTCAGTGTCTACTTTGGGGTCCCTGTCTTCTCCTATAAGGATCTTGAAGTCGCGACCAAAAAATTTAATCGTTCAAGAGAACTTGGAGATGGAGGCTTTGGGACGGTTTACTATGGTACGAATTAAAGTGTCACAGACACTCCCCTTTCTATTGAAACATTAGATTCAACTGTTGAATAATTACTAAATTTCATCTCTAACAAGCAGGAAAACTCAAAGATGGGCGTGAAGTTGCGGTGAAGCGCTTGTATGAGCACAGCTACCGGGGAGTACAACAGTTCATGAACGAAGTTCAGATCCTAACACGTTTGAGACACAAAAACCTTGTGTCCCTCTACGGCTGCACTTCACGCCACAGCCGTGAGCTACTGCTTGTGTACGAATACATCTCAAACGGCACGGTTGCTTGCCATCTCCATGGGGAGTTGGCAAAGACTACCACGCTGCCTTGGCATACAAGAATGAAAATTGCCGTAGAAACTGCTGCAGCATTGGCTTATCTTCATGCTTCTGGCATCATCCACCGTGATGTCAAAACCAACAACATCCTCCTTGACAACAATTTTACTATTAAGGTTGCAGATTTCGGGCTTTCAAGACTGTTTCCAAACGATGTCACACATGTCTCCACAGCGCCACAAGGGACCCCGGGCTACGTTGACCCTGAATATCATAGGTGCTACCAGCTTACTAGCAAGAGTGATGTGTATAGCTTCGGAGTGGTGCTCATTGAGCTTATATCTTCTAAGCTTGCTGTTGACACAAACAGGCATGAGGATGAGATTAACTTGTCTGATCTGGCAGTAAAGAAGATTCAAAAGAGTGCAATTAGTGAGCTGGTGGATCTTTCTCTTGGTTTCGATTCGGATAATGAGGTTAAGAGGATGATAGTTTGGGTGGCAGAGTTGGCTTTTCAGTGCTTGCAAAGGGATAGAGAATTGAGGCCTTCCATGGATGAGGTTCTCAAGGCTCTGAGGAGAATTGAGGGTGGAAATGATGAAGGAGGGCGTTTAGAGGAAGTGGACATTGATTGCGAAGGGATGTCACCATCTCCAGCTTCACCGGATCATGATGAAGTGAAATTGTTGAAGAGTATGAAGGAAACGCCATCGCCAAAGGCTGTGACTGACAAATGGAAAAGTGAATGCACTACACCTAATGTAAGTGGTCAATCACAAAGCCAAACTACTGTTGGGTTCAGGTCATATTAGTCGAGAAATTTAGTGGGTCTGATGGATGATAACACTGGATATCTTTTGGGAAATGTTTCTTTTTGTAAATAGAAAATATGTGTAGATAATTAGATATGGTATAGTTGTAGATGAGTTTTGGATCAAAAATATTATGAAGAGAAAAAAAAAAAGGAAGGAAGAGGAATTTACAAAGGAGATTTGATAATCACATACTGTATTTCACAAAAGGATTTTATAAGTATTTGAACTTGTGATGACATTGATTGATTCACTAAACTTGTGAATGCAATGTTTTTAAAGGCATTACATCAAGTATATTTATAGCAAATATACATGAATAAAAAACCAATAAAAAAGGTTGTTTAATAAGATAAGATAGTTGCAAGAGCTTGATGAATTAGATATGGGTAGCAACATAATAATCTTTAAGTTGATCAAGTTGTATCTTAACTAATAAAAAAAGATTTTGAAATTATTGATCAACTTGCGACTCAAATATTTTGACTTTGTGAATGTTTGTTAAGCAATTTGGATGACCTTAATAGTTTTAACTTATATCTTATATAAGTTGTCTTTTTATCATTCAAAATTTATCTCATTCACAACTTAAAATAACTTGTAATTTTTCATTAGTCTTTTAGCGAGTAAAACAAGTTAAAAGTACAGTTTCATCAATTTGACCATTTTTGTTGACAAAGATGTCAACATCATTAACAAGTATGGATCCAACCAAAAGAAAAATTGAGTGGGCACAATTATAATATTTCGGAATTTAGGTATTCTCTAAAAAAATTATGAATGCCGCATGAGCTATATGAAAAGTACATTCACATCTTTACTATCTTTTCATGAGTGTGTGTCGACCACTACAAGAAAACAGCTCATTATCGTCGAAGTTACAGTCAGAAATTTGTACAGTTACCATCCGCTTTTGACGTTACGATTGGATTTACCGTCAATTATCGGGCCGACGGTAAATTTCTCAATGGTAATCGATTTACTGTTGAGAGTAGTTACTCGGTGGTAATTACCTTCAGAATCAACCAACGGTAAACGGTTCACATGTGAGTACATTTGAACAGGTTTACCGTTGGTTCAAGGCGACGATAACGATAATAATATTTTATTCCTATAGCACCGTCGGTCACCACTGACGATAAACATATTACTATTTTATTCTTTCACCGTTGGCCAGAACCGACGGTAAATATATTAGTATTTTATTCGTTTGTTTACCGTCGGTTAATAGCGACGGTAAAGATAATAATATTTAATTCCTTTACCACCGACGGTCTCCACTGGCGATAAAGATACTACTATTTTATTCCTACCCCGTTGGCCAAAACCGACAATAAATATATTAATATTTTATTTGCTCATTTACCGTCGGTTAATAGCGACGGTAAAAATAAGAATATTTTATTCCTTCACCGTCGCATAGTTTTTCGTAGCCAACAGTACAAATATCAATATTTTATTATCTAAATATTAATATTTTAATTCCATTACCGTCGGTTCATGTCC
This sequence comes from Nissolia schottii, assembly GCA_003254905.1. Taxonomy (NCBI): domain Eukaryota; kingdom Viridiplantae; phylum Streptophyta; class Magnoliopsida; order Fabales; family Fabaceae; genus Nissolia; species Nissolia schottii. The sequence continues at coordinate 649,371 of QANU01024517.1, forward strand.
ATCAATATTATTTGGCCTAACCGTCAGTTATAGCCGACGATAATAATTAAATATATTTTGAAAAAACAAAATTTTAATTAAAATTTGATTATTCATTTTAATTAAAATTTTAATAAATTATATAATTATATTAATAAATAATTTGAATTAATTTTCATAATTTATAAATTTATAGAAATTTATATTTAATAACTAATTAAATATTTATTTAATTAATACTGAATATTTATTTAAATAAATATTTAATAAATTATTATTTATTTTAATTAAAATTCTAATAAATTATATAATTATATAAATAAATAATTTGAATTAAATTTTGTAATTTATAAATATATAGAAATTTATATTTAACCAATTAAATATTTGTTTAATTAATACTAAAAATTTATTTATTAATATATTTATTTAATTAAAATTTTAATAAATTATATAACTATATTAATAAATAATTTTAAAATTTGTTTAATTTATTAATATATAGAAATTTACATTTGATAACTAATTAAATATTTATTTAATTAATACTAAAATATTAAATAAAAATTAAACAATTAAAATAAGGAATTGTAACACCCTAACTAGTTTGTTATGCTTAAGTTGTAAACAATACTCACTAGGTTGTTATCTGGTTTGGTTGGAATACCTTTAGGGTTTATATATCTTTGAAAATACCTTTACTTGAAATATGGACCAATTTGAAATTTTTTTTCAACTTATTTATGGAACATGAAATATGAGCCACGCGTAGAATGAAACATATATTGCAAGCGATAGAGCCTTGAGGCTTAACGATTATTAAGCAGGATATATATAAGGGTGACAATTATAGCAAACTTAATAATTAATTCACAAAGTGGTTCAACAAAGTGGTCCCCATATATACATCATTGCATGTTTAGATTCATTACATAGTTAAAAATGCAAATAATATACATATAACATTAAGACTAATGGAATACTACTCCATTTAGTCAGTACAAAATATTGGCTCACTAGGTAAACGATGAAGATCTTGCTGCTACCCGGAGAATCCAGCCTTCAATCCTCCTCTAGTTCCTCCTCAGGGTCTTCCTCCTATTCCTCCTCCATGGGGTCCTCCTCATGGTATTTAAACTCTAGAGTTTACTACACAAAAAGAGTTAACATTTATGTAAACTCTTTTTTGGTAAACTCGTACGAGTTTGAGTAAACTCTCGATTCTACTAGCGAGTTTACGAGTTAAAATCTACCTACGAGTTTACGAGTTTACCTCAAAATGTACAAATTTTGTAACTTTGTTAGATACTTACCTAACTTTGTTTATATTAGATAATATATATTGAGTTTATTTAGCTTATTTCATATATTTATCATAATTGAACTATGTTTTATTGAACTATAAAATAATACAGATACTGAATAAAGTATGACATAATCACTAAATGTCATGCATTACGATGTATTTTATGATATTTCTTTCATTAATTTAATTTAAAGTTAACATTATTCAATTTCAATTATAAATACAATATTTAATCAAGTTAGTTCCTAATTAAGTTGCTTATAACATATTTTTTTTATGTATGTAAACTCATACAAGTTTACGAGTCGAGTTTACGATTCGAGTTTGACAACCTTGGTCCTCCTCATCTGAGTCCCCTTCGGGGGAGTCGTAGTCAGGAGAGTCCTCCTCCTCCTCGGTCTCCCACCTCAACTCGGGTATGTCGAACAACCCTCACTGACTGATGTGTATTTTAGAGGGTCCTGCCTCATTATCGTAGGTTCGCGAGGCTAGTTGGCGTCTGATCACAGGGGTGACCCGCTTCCTTGCGGTCTGTCGAGTGCATAAACCCAGAGACTCGGGTGGGGATACCACGATAGGGATCGAGTTTGGGTCCATTTCCACGTCTTTGTCATAGGGTGCGGGCTCGTCCTCCTCAATGACGATAGGAGCAGAGGGATGAACGCCTGGACACATAGGTGGATTTGGGGAGGGAATAAGTGCTAGAGGAGAAGTGCTCGGGGCATCAGCAGGCAAGTAAGAGTGGGTCTCCGTGATGAACCCCATGACCGGATCAGTCCACTGGCTAACGCTCAGGATCCTAACCCCGTTGTTCGTCGGGACGCTCGCCATCTACTTTACTAATCATATAGAAATTTATATTTAATAACTAATTAAATATTTATGCAATTAATACTAAAATGTTAAAGAAAAATTAAGCAATTAAATTGTATAAGGCAATAATAGTAATAACAAAATGAATTTAATATTTAAAATGTTCAAATAATTACAAATCGCAGCTAGTCTGACGATGAAAGGTAAACACTATCATCGTAATTTTCAGAATTTAGCTGGTC
>QANU01024517.1:653839-734948 GCA_003254905.1 Nissolia schottii
TTCCTCTGAATGGTGGCTCTGCTCTGACATTATCTGTCAGAGCCGCTGAGCGGCGTGCGGTGCGCTGAGCGGCGTCAGAGCAGGGTGGCATTGCGGCTGCAGGTGCGGCTGCAGAGCTTCCTTCGCGGCTAAGTTTCTTCACCTTGAAGCAAGGTACGCTGAGCGGTTAGATCCCATCCGCTGAGCGGTTCCTTCGTGCTAGCCGCTGAGCGGCTTGTTGTCACCGCTGAGCGGTGGCGCATCTGCCTTTGCTTTTCTGCTTCTTTTGTCCCCTTTGCTCTTTGTTTCCTTTCTCTGTGAGATTTCTCTTTGATCATTATCTTGCATCCATCTTTAGAATATTTATAAATCCTACAAAAGTGGGGAATTTAATCAGATAATTCATCAAACTTAAGCAGACAGGTGCCAGTTCAACCATTTGAAATTGCGTACATTTGGCACTTATCAAGATATACGTGTTGTTTATAAAAAAAATCAATTTTGGAATGAGTGTGTCCACGTTAGTGAGATGGTTAGTGAGATGTAGTTACAAAACAATGGGGGTGATGTGGTTTGGTTAATGGGGTTGGACCCAAAATTGCCAAACCGCTTGATCATTTACTTTTAAAAACACCAAACCAGATGGCGAATTTTATATCAAGTTGCCAGACACGTTGGCAACTTATAAAACGTGTTGGTGTGTTCTAGGCAAAGTTGTCAAATGGTTTGATAAGTCTTACGTGTCCCTGCAACGTGGATTCGCCTTTCATACTGTCCGAAACAAGTGCCTGTAAAATGTTTAGGATGCAAACTGTTTCTGATCATAAATTCCCAAAATGCCATGGCTAAACACTAAATAAATGAATAAATATACAAATGAAAAACATGGAAAATTGTAAATTAAATAGTGTCAAAGTACTAGTTGAGAGTATTTTTGGTATCGTAAGAAATGAAATGAGCAAGACAAACTAAACTCGGGTTAATCACGTTTGTATGGGTTTAAATGAAGTTTATTGTGTAATTAGAAGCAGATGAGAAATATTATTTTTGCATGAGTCAGTTTAGCCTAAATCCGATTTCAAAAGAGAAAAAAATGGCTGACATGATTTGACATCAAATTCTGATAAGACAAGCTAAAATCGGATTCTGCAATTCAGACTTGTTCCAAACCCCCAACATTTTTTTTATATCAATTTTTTAAAATCTGATTTTAGAAATTTGACCCATGCTAATATAAATTTTTACAAAGAATCCTAATCTTGCAAATTGTTATAAAACCAATCACATAATGTAAAAAAAAATCCAGAACATGAATGACAAAGTTTTGGACGATCTTGCCAATGTTAATAAAGATATAGACATAAACATATAATATAATTATGTTCAAAATCAATATTAGAGAATTCTAATCCGAGTAAACACACAGTAAATGCTAAGCATTTCATAGTTCTCGTTTTTCTTAATATGACTCTTCTTAAGTGGAATCTAAAACCACATTCTGCAGTCAAAGTCAACTAGTCGTTTTTTATTTCACTAACGTTACAAACACCAAATATGATAATCGCTTCATTTTTTTTTTCTCCTTTCCAATGGTTGCTATCTGTTTGCCGTGCTGTTGAGGGTTGAATAATTAGCCACAAGGGGAAAAAGACAAGCCGATTAAAGAGTCATATTTCGCAAGGTATTAGTGATTAGCTGTTTGGAAGAATCAAAAGAAAAATGCAGTCAAAGTGCGGCCGTGAGTGACGTCTCAAATTCAAGGAGTCGGCGTTGATCCCAGTCCCAGACAAACGTCTCTATTCAGACACAAGACTTGTTCCCAGTCAACTGCCGTATCAGTTGGTCTTTTATACACTGATGTGAAGAAAAAGTGTGGAATAAAACGTGAGCCACATACACACATGGCACATGGCACATTGGGGAATTAATTGTTGAACTAGGACCTTTTGAAGTCCTTAAATTCTCTGATTCTGCTCGCAAGGTAAAGGATTGGAGATTTCAGGATGCTGCCAGTTTACGTGTCGCGGTTATTTTTATGTCATCTGAGTGTGACGATGCTCCTTTGTACTGTGAATGGAAAGGGGCAGCGTGATGGCTGTCCAGAATCGTTTGATTGCGGAAGTCTAGGCACCAATATTCGCTTCCCTCTAACCAAGGCAGAAAGCCCGGAGTGTGGTGCATTGGCAATCCATGGTTGTGATGCTAACCAAGCCCAGTTAATCATTGGAGGCAAAAGGTTTCAAGTTACTAGACTTGAGCAACATTGGTACAGTGGTCCTACTATTGTTTACATTATTGACGGAGATCTCAGGACCCTCTTGGTTTCTGGTAGTTGTAAGGTCTTTGACCATAACATTACTCTCCCTCAAACCTCTCCTCTCGGTTTTTTCACTATCAAAAACAATATAACCTTGTTCAAATGCAAACGCAACCTCATCACCACCAGCCCTCCGAACACTTTCAATTATACACGCTGTAGCTACAATATCTTCTTCGGCCCGCCAGGCTCTGATGAAGCGTCCTTAGCAGCATGTCCAAGGGTTCAGCTTCCCGCCGCGAACGGCTTTCCAACCTCTGCAAACCCATTTGAATTATTAACTGACGAAATTCCCATTCAGTTCAATCCATCACATGAATGTGCCCTGTGTCGACAACAAGATGGTGACAAATGGAGATCACGAGGCCGTTGCTTACTTGACAGTAAAGGAAAATTTGATTGCGTTAAGAGGTATGCAAATAGCCAATTAGTGATAGAACTACCTTGAAGTAGTTATACGCTATGCATCTTTCATGTTGAATTGACACAGTTGCCTCTTTAATGTATGCAGGAAGGATAGAAGTACTTCGGCACGGAGGCTAGGAGTGATGCTAGGTGATATACAGATTTTAATAATCAAACTAAGTAGTTGATCTTCCAAATTTAATTGTTCCTGTGCATTATTCACCCTTTACTAATGCATCAACATTTCACATTTTAATTTTAACCCATCTCAATTTTCCCGATTTCTTGAGAAAATTATATCAGGTTTAATAGCAGAACAATTTCTTCTATATACAAACTGAACTGACATTTCCCCCTCGCCAAGTTTTTGAAACATGTCCATTTTCAAACTAAAGTTGCTATAACATCCACAGGTTTAAGTGTTGGACCATCGATCATTCTTGGGTTGATCCTAGTTATATGGCACCGCAAACGGAAGAATAGTCTTGCACACATCCAACTCCAACCAATGGTACCTTCTGCTGATTCCTGCCACAATCCTGAGACACAGACTGAAAGGATCTTCTTCGGGGTACCTATCTTCTCTTACAAGGAGCTACAAGAAGCAACCAACAATTTTGATCACACTAGAAAGCTTGGAGAAGGAGGCTTTGGCAGTGTTTACTATGGTCAGCACATTTCCATTTCTACTTAGAATATAGTTTCAATCACCCTTCAATGTTATTGATTCACTTAATCATTGATCCTTAAAAAAACACCAGGAAAACTGGTAGACGGAAGGGACGTTGCAGTCAAGCACCTATTTGATCACAATTACAGGAGAGTGGAACAGTTCATGAACGAAATCGAGATCCTCACTCGGCTGCGCCACAGAAACCTCGTGTCCCTCTATGGCTGCACTTCACGTCACAGCCGCGAGCTACTCCTTGTGTACGAATACATTCCAAATGGCACGGTGGCTTCCCATCTCCACGGCGAATTAGCAAGGGCTGGTTTACTGTCATGGCCTATTAGGATGCAAATAGCCATAGAGACTGCAACAGCATTGGCCTATCTCCATGCTTCAGACATCATCCACCGTGATGTCAAAACCAACAACATCCTCCTTGACATCAATTTTTCGGTTAAAGTGGCAGATTTTGGGCTTTCAAGACTGTTCCCCTACAATGCCACACATGTCTCCACAGCACCACAAGGTAGTCCTGGTTACCTTGACCCTGACTACTTCCTATGCTACCAGCTTACAGCTAAGAGTGACGTGTACAGTTTCGGGGTTGTGCTCATGGAGCTGATAACGTCAATGCCAGCAGTTGATGCTGCCAGGGAAAGGGACGAAATTAATTTGGCGAATCTCGCCACAAAGAAGATTCAAAAGGGTGCACTGAGCGAGCTGGTGGATCCATCCCTTGGTTTTGAGTCAGAAAACAAAGTTAAGAGGAAGGTAATTTTAGTGGCGGAGTTGGCTTTCCGGTGTGTGCAAGTGGACAAGGAGTTAAGGCCTTCCATGGATGAAGTTCTGAATGCACTCGAGAAGATTGAAAGTGCGGATTTTGATGCTGAGCACGTAGAGAAAGGAAATGATGGTGCTGTGATCTCACAAAGTGAAGAATTACATCAACCATCAACAACCACCTCAGGGTCAGGGGACTGGAGCCAAGGTAGATTCGTAATGAATAAGAGGCTGCGATCTTCACCAAACTCCTTGACTCAGAAATGGGAAAGTGAATCTACTACTACGCCAAATGCCAGTGCTTAATCACTCTTTCTGTTAACAACGTTTTGTACAAGATAATAGTATATTACTATAATGGCTTAATGTCATGCATTGCATGGGTAAAATATGCTAGTTTATACACATAACATTACTTAGTCACTTTGTAATTGCTAACTAACTAATCACTATCACTAACACATCAATGCCCTCACAATGACTTTGTTAATGTGATAAACAACATTTACAAAGTAATTCTTGTCAAAGAAACGACATAAAAGTAACACATAATGCCTTGCTGAATACATTTTTGTACTTTACGTAAACAATAAGTAATTTTTTTTAAATCACTTATTTTAATATTTGTGCAAATTATATGAAAGGAAAAAGTTGAATCTCTGTTCTTATAAAGCGAGAATATAAGTGCATCAAGTCATACTACCCTCTTTTGTTTGTTCAACAAGTTTTTACTAGAATTCTTTTTTTTTTTTCTTTATTAAAGAAAAAAGGCATTGGAAAATGTGGTAGTATGGTCATCGGTCATCACTCCTTATTTTTTTTTTTCCTTTGAAATGTGATCGAAAGGAAAAAAAAAAAAAGGAAAGCAAGGGGTAATGAATGTGTTTTGGATTTTGGAAAGAAAAAGATGCAGCCATTCCCAAAACAGATCCCATGCTGCTGCTTCTCTTCCTAATGCTCTTTAGAACCAATCAATCACCTTTGTCCCCTTCCCCAATCATCACCACCGTCCATCGCTCCAAACCATTCAAATTCAAACTCACTTTAACCCTAAACTCTTCATTTAAATACGGTTGACACACATTTACTGCATAAGAATCAAACTAGTCACTCACTCGACTAACGTGTACCAGGAGAGAGAGATGGCCGCGCTCCACAAATTCAAGCTCTTGGCGTCGCATTGCGGCGTAGCCCGGAGCCCAACCCAAAGCCCTAGGGCAAGCCCGCTAGTGCAGCTCCGTCGGCCCAAAACCACCCTGCGCACGCTGCTCAGCCTGAACCTGAGCCGATCGCCAAGGCCGCAAGAGGCGCCGCTTCTGCAGGAACATCATCACGTGCGGAGGCACTCACTGAAGGACCTCTTCGTGTCTTCGCCTCCTAGAGAGGCGGAGGAGATGGGCCGCGAAACTAGCACTACTACAGTGTCGGTGTTGGGTAATGGGCCGGGTAATTGGGGAGCTGGATCCGGGTCAGGCAACCCGGGTTGGAGGGGATTCCGTTGCAGGTCGTTACTGAAAAGGAAAGCTTGGCGGCCTCTGCTGCTCACCATTCCTGAGTGCGAGTAATAAAACGTGATATTTCACTATTACATCAATAAAATGTAACAGCAATCTCTCTCGTTCCACCAAACTCGGTGCAATGTCGGCGTCTTGTATGACTTTTGTTTTGTATCCCCTCTCTCTATATTTTGTTCCCAAATCTAGTTGAATCCAATATTTATGAGAATGAATGTGGCTTCTGAATTCAAGTCGATCTCTTTCAGTATAATTACATTATATGTGTGGATTAATTAAGATAAATATTTCTAAATTTGAACTATGTGTCTAAATTTACTGTGTCGTCGAAAAGCTGTTCTATTGGCATGCAAAGTTAAATTGGAATATTGGGTAAAGAGAGGCAGGCATGTGAGAGTGCGGGGCCTCTTATGAGTTGGAAGAGGCCAAAAAGAAGCATGCTTGTAGAAATGTAGAAATATCTACAAATAATGGCTTTTGTCTTGTTTAGCACTAAAAAACATTAACCCAAAAAAAACTGGACATGGATCTTGACTGGCTATACACTCATTTGACTAGATTGTCATTTACGTTTTACAATATATTCTTGCAATTATATTTCCCTCTAGATGTTCAATGGGTCTTATCAAATTTCGTTTTCACAAATACAAACAAAATAATGGTTTTATACTGAAACAGAAAACACGCCCTTTTGGAAGACTTCCAAACAAATGTATTATCTAGTTGTCATACACTTCAATATGTATGGCTGTGTAGTGTACCGAAAACGTGGTCTAAATGCTTAACGTGGCACTCGCAACATGGTTTGTTGTTGTTGCAAGAAAATCTCAGTTCAGCTTCAAAAGTTCTAATTGAACCCGATTGTTATCTGGCATAAAATTTCGATGTAATCCCCAACCTTTCAAGTCTTACAGGAAAACGAGTTAGATTCAAAGGAATTCAAGTTAATGATAAGTAACTAATCAAATTATATATAACGTTAACTAATTAATTTAATTAATTTAACTACAGTAAATCATTCTAGGGGTCCGACATGTTGTAAATTGTCATGGCCTGCCTTTTCAATTTCAATAGTTGCATTGCCCGTAACAAATAATGACAACCCCGGCAGCAATGGAAGGAAATGCACTTATCAGCCAACATATGGCCTACTGCCGTTATTCGGCAACGATCAAGTTGATGAATGGAAATGATAATATATCGGACATTGAACAGCATAAAGCTATGAGAATTGATACACGTTAATGTGACAAACAAAATATAATAACTTACATATACAATTATAAAGGAAAAAAAGGATTAAATATGTTTTTAGTGCTTTATAAATTTTGAATTTTATGTCTTATAATTTCTTTTGTTAAAAAAAGTCTCTCATAAAAAAAATTATAAAGTTTTAGTCATTGTTAAGCCCTTAACTACTAACATGACAGTTAACTTGGTTACATATCAAATCACGTATCATGACATAATTAAATCTTCTACTTACTCACACGTGGCTTGCTATCTTTTTCTTCTTTACTATAACTTTTGTGAGTTGCCATCTCTATCACCCAAGCACCCTCACCTACTTCTCTCCCCCCGCTCTTTATCATTTTAGTCAGCAATTAACGGCTTAACATGACAATAGGAACTAAAATCTTATAAAAAAAATTATGAAAAAAGATTTTTAATAAAAAATTGTAAAAAATAAAACACAATGTTCAAAATTTATAAGAAATTAAAATACATTTAACCCAACTTCAAATACCTAACATAATATATGTTCACTCTCTCTCTCTTTACTCTCTCCTGTTTTTTTCCCTCACTTATACAAATTATTATATTTTATCCGCCAAAATAACATTTCAGTAAAATAAAGTTATAGAAGGAAAGAAAAGTCAAATGGAAATCCTCTCTTCCCTCCCTGTTTGTCCCCATTTTATAATTCTCAGGAAAATGACCTTATTCCCTACACTTTTTTATTATTTTCCTAGTATAATTCACAGTTCTGTCTAAATCCAACATTTGCATGCCAGCGCATATTTTTTCAGAAGCCACTAAGATGTGAAAATTAAAAACAGGTAGTCAAGTCATTGAATGACTTATTATCAATCAAATCAATACTTAACAGTTGCGGCACCAAACTAATTACGCTAAGATAAGATTTTTGGTTGTAGATTCTGGTGAGATATGACAGCAGAATTTTGGTTGAAGTTACGGTGGTTCAGGATCAAATCATTAATCACATTGAGTGGGATTGCTTCACTAATTCACCCTGTTCAAGAAGCATATTTATATGCTATTTATTTATTTATTTATAATCTGTAGGGCCAAGCTGGGGTATGAATTTGTTGCCTGTCCCCTGGTCTCGGAGCAAACTGGACTCTCACACTGGCCCATAAAAGGCCCATTCTTCCAACCTGTTCACCGAATTGCGCTTAGAAGTTTTTTGATTTTGTTCAAAGCATGAACATTGATCCAAGACACCCTACTTCGGCCTGGGAATCCTCATAGTGATCTCAGGTTGGTGAAAGATTGTCAATGGCTAAATAGTATACTTCTTGGAGAATGCGCCCCCCCCCCCCAATTCTTCCCATTTTTGTACTAGGACTTTATTTCTTTACCACTATTGGTATATGCTCTTGTCTCATTGCACAACATTTATTTATTTGTTTGTTTAAATTATGCTTTAAATCTATACTAAGCCACATCTAGCGTGACATTGTCAGAAACGATTTTTATACTAACCATTTACCTTCTGAATTGTCTATTGGTATTTATTAAATCGCCTCTAGAGTCTAGAATCTAAGAACACCCTTTCTGAATTGTCTATTGCACATTTCTCATTTCTTTGGTTAGCAGCTGGCTAAGCCCAATTTTAGGGATCGTTTTGTGTTGAGAAGAAATAAAAAATACATGATTTGACACCAAATATTTGGATGCGAAGAAAAATTCAAACTTTTTGAGAAATTGTTGGCTTAAAGTGGTAACATGAGCTTAAAATGGAAGAAAATTTAAACGGGATAAGTAAGACACAAAATAGGTTACACGTTATATTTTGATTAAAGGTCTTAAGACAATAGATTTATGAGTTTTTTCACAATATATTATTCACTTAATCCAAATTTTATCAATGTTAGACTATAACCTTCACACTTCACTTAGTCTAAATTTCACCGATGTTGAACTATTACATTCACACTTGCAACGCAACAATCTCTCCCTTAAGTGTAAACACCCAACTTCAGCATGATTCTCCCCAAGTGAAAACTTTGTAAACACTTATAGGAAATGTTCATGGACTGGTATCACACCTCAAGTACAAACATGCATTACTGAGTCAGCCACAAAATTTAGGTGAGAATATCTTAAGAAAAGTCTTGGGCGAATTCAAATCACCAACTCTAATATCACTTTATTAAGAAATGGTACAAAAATAATTAGAATATTCCTTTTTCTCCTCTTAACAATTAAATATAAGCACAAAATAGATAGCAATTTATCTATTTGTTAATTTCGTTGTCTATTTCTGTGCATATATTTAATTGTTAATAGGAGGAAATGAAATAATCTAATAATGCAATATATTTCTGTGCATATATTTAATTGTTCTCCCTCAGCCAAATGCAATATGGCAGGCATAATGGTCCGGGCGTTTGAGAGGAAGAAAAGAAAATAAAATAAAGGTGCTAAATTTAATTGCTTAAAATTCATAACACTGTTTGCATGATGTTACAACACAAACAGAGGTCGAGATATATATGCCAACTTGGCCAGTTGTTGTTTTAGGAATTAGGATAAGCATACAGCAATACAATACAATCTCAAGTCACTTTCAAAGTTGCATAGAACACCCAAAACCCAAAAGACACTCCTTTTCCTCCCAACTACACTTGTTTTAATCAGAATTCAGCGATTTATTGTTATCCATCGGCCATGAAATGCATATTAAAAGCTTGTTTCATTGTCATCCCTCAACTGGTGGTACCATAGCACTAGCAGCCACATAAATATATGCCCCACCATATACTGCAGCATAGCTAGCTTAGCTGCATAGATAAGAAAGAGTACTCAGAAGGCAACTCAAGCATATCCAAAAGCTCTCATATACCAGCTTAGCTTGCTATTAGAATAGAATGCCCAGTCAATTTTTTTTCCTACTTATTTTTTATTAGTACTATTGTCCTGTCTCTATAGTTGTCCTCCAAATAAATTTTGGTTGTTTATTAACAGCCACGGTGCTTAATTAGTTAATTAGTCACGTGTCATGAAAATTGGATTATTTTTAATCAACAATAATTATCATCATTTTTCTTCCTATATTTCAGATCTACAACCGGAGGAGTAATATCTCAACGAAGCTAAGGGTATTGTCACTCGAGAATATAATTGATTAAACTTTGAGTACAAAGCATTGGATACCTGCGTAACTAAATTATTACTACTATTAGCAATTAGCTTAATAGAATAGCCTGCACAGCACAGGGCTCTATTTATATCTACAGAATATAATTGAAGGAGTAATGATATATACTCATATATACGGCCACGTGCTTCTTGGTCTTTATATTTTGTCCTGAACTACATGACCTTGTTACTCAAAATCATAAAATATATGCAATGATTAATGGAATAAAGTAGTGTTATAACGCTAGCAATCTCTTACTACGGTTCAACGGTTCATGCAGTTTTATGATTATATCACGCTCGAGAATAGTTGGACATGAGGCAGATAAATATGGATCCAAGAAATTTCTCTGTTCCTGCCCCGTATACTTTATATTCAAGAGCAAATGTAGTTATCGGTGATTGCCATGTTTGATTGTAAATTTGTAATCTACTAGTATAAATTTAATTAGCTGATTGGTTGGTCTCATCTCAACCATACATGATTAGACCATTGTCATTGTCCGTAACATGAAAAAGGGTATTCTTCAGGGTTAATTTCAAGGTATTACTTGGGATTTACTTATGAAACATGTTGATTTTGAAGCTAATTTTCACTTCTCACCTTTGTGCCAACAAGATATATGTTTATTGTATCAATCAAGATGTAACACTGCCATTCAATCCTAATATAATTGAGAGTACAACTGCATTGTTGATATTCTAATAATTGGGCCATGATCATGAATTCGGGCAAGGCCTAGCTACACCTTTTCCCGTGATATTCCTCTTCCTTAATTATGTTGACTTGTTGAGATTGCGAGAGATATGACTTGAGGATTGTAAGATTCCCCCGTTGTTTTCCCTGCTTGGTGGGCTCATAGCCCCTTCTTTGTGTATAGCCAGAAAAATAAAAATAAAAATATATCATAAAAACATTGCAAAAATTATCACAAAAGTAAAAAAAATGCATTACTTAATAAGAATACAATCATCACCGTCATTTTGACAACATTTTGTGAAGGTATTGCACTGTTGCTTTGCTATAAACACTCAGTTAACATATGTTACGGAGTAGCCATAAATGGCTGGTGCTGGGAACACACACCCAAGGCTAACATGACACTGACCCAGTGCTGAGTCAACCATGCCGCAAACCCAATACGCGTTACCAAAATTAAGAAGTTATGGCATTAAGAGAAATCAATCATGTCGACTTACTGTCCTCTGCATCTCGGCAACCGACTTCAACAGTAAGTAGAGCACCTCACTCACTTGGTTAAGGGACGCCCTACGTCCTATTCATAGTTCATCTGCCTTAAAACACTTTTATTGACTTGAATTGAAACGCTCAACCATAGTGAAATGGCTATTCAACGACGGATCCCTACTACCCGATTTGGGTTTTAGGCATTCTTGCTCTTTATCTCGAATACATAACTTTGACATATACAAGTATTTAATTTTATATGATTTGTTTAACCTTTTATAAAGTTAGAGTTTAATGGTTATGTATTGATAATGTAAAGTTTTGTTTTTCACTTTTGTTTAATCAAATTTTGTCACGTAGACGGAAATAATTGACTTTCTCCCTCATTACTAAAAAAAGGTATATGGAATGATTTGATTGGATGATAACATAATTTTTTTTTTTACATTCTATTAGGTAGTATTTCGTAAGCGTCTTGGGACAAAAAATACAGAGACAGTGGAGACAAACATATTTGGAGAAGGAGATGAAAATATAAAACTTAAAATTACTTTTATCTTAGGATAATTTTTCAACTATAAAAGAGATGTTTGAGACGTAAGGGATGCGTCTTTGCCCTACCTCCAAAATGGATGGACACGAGGCACGTGCCTGTTGTCCCTACTTTTTTGTATTTTATATTTCAGAACGCTTACCAAACGTTGTTTTAGTGTATAGCAATTAAACTATTAAAGTTATTATTATTAACGGGTTGCAGGCACGAAGCCAATCGGAATAATTGATTGATTGTTTAATTACAAAGAGGGAAGGACAAATAAAAAGAGTAGAATATATTGTAAAAAAAAAAAAGAGAGGTGGTGGTTAAAATATGAGATAGAAAATAAGTAATTTTTTTTTTTTAAGAAAAATTGATAGGAAAAAGAATTAACCTACAAAAGGGTAAAAAATGGTATAAAAAAATTGACAACAAAATTATAATTATTTTTAGAATTCTATTTATTTAATTGTTTAAATTAAAATCAGGTAATTTGTGAATACTTAAGCGGTCTCTTTACATTTCTATGACATTTGGTATAACTTGTATACCAAAATATAGGTTGGAACACAAATTTACAAACTTATGGGTCTGGGTCTGAAAGTGGCGATTTCAAACATTTTTTTTATTAAAAAGTCTGCATTCGGCACAGGGTGTGAGCATTTTAGACATTTAAAAAAAATTTAAAAGTTTGAAATCGCTACAGGGTGTGGTGATTTCAGATTTTTTTTAAAAAAATTTCTGGGGTTGAAATCGCCACCGTGGCGATTTCAGACCAAAACTTATATATTCGTAAATATTTTTGTTGGGCCATAATATAAGATTAAAAATTTTATGGGACCATTGAAACATAAATATTCCTACTTAAGCAATTCTTCTTTGATCATAACAACGATTGGTAAAAAGTATAATTATTAATGACGACAATTATTGTTGATATATGATCATGGTATATTATGAAAGACAAATAAAATGCGACACGTTTATTACACTCTGAACAAAAATAGGAATAAATTCTCGTGGCAATAATGTTAGCTCGTCAAGGTTCGGCAAATCAGCATAAAGAATTTCATATTTTCAACAATGTTGTAAAGTACTCCCCCTAACATGGTTTTATGCGTCTTTGGCATCAGTTATTATATACATCAAAACCAAGATTACGAATTTTAGGTGAAAAATTCTTCAAAATTGATCGAGAATATAAAAAAGGAATAAATTCGGTGATTGAATAATAATGACAGTTGTACAGCAATGGCATGGTTGTCAAGCAATGATGGTTGTTGTCAAGTTTAGTATGTGACGCACAAAAGTGGACCTAATATTTCTTTTCAATTTGGCTGAGGTCAGCGGCTCAACTCAACTAGCTTAAAATAAAAAAAAGAGTAATATAATGTTTAGGATTTTACTAATAAGTGATTTTAGGATATTGATCAATAAAAGTCTAATGTTTAAATGTTTAAAAAAGTTAAAATAGTGGCTTTGTACAAAAAAATATACAATTTAAATATTTTCAATGACATTGAATGTTTTAAAAATATAAAATTTATTAATTTGACTTTCTCAACTAATGTCTTTAGGAGGCCTTGGTTAGTAAAACCCTAATGTTTAATGGCAGCAAATAAAATGGCTAAATAATTTATATATGATAAAAAAATAAAGAAAATGCTAAATTGTGGGTAGACATTATTAAATTTTGGTATTTTTTTTTTCATAAATTACTCTCATTTGTGGCAATTCTTAAAAAAATATTAAAATAATAAAAAATATATAAATTACATATTTTATTATTATTTGTTATTATAAATTGTATATTTTTTTATTATTTTAATAAATCGTTATAAATTGTGGTAATTTATATATTTTTATTATTTTTTAATAAATCACTATAAATAGTGACAATTTATATAAAAATATAACATTTTGACAATTTTAATAGAAAGAATCACAATTTAAAATTTATACTTAATTATTATCACAATCAACCATATAATCAAGTGGTTTTTTCCAAATAAAATCAATTTTTGATTTGTTCTAAAGATATGCTTGTATGAACGGTAAGGATATAGGGGAAAAGTAGTTAAATTCATTAAATAATCCATTAACATTTTATATTACAATACATAAAATTCAATTTATCATATATTAAGTTATCAATATATAAGTTTTCAATTTATCATATATTAAGTTATCAATAAATAAGTTTGACTATACTAATAATTATATTAAATATTAAATTTATTATAATAAAAAAGTATACTATATTAAAATTTTAATTTATAAGTTTATAATAATGACATTCTATCAAGTGTAATAGACACATTAAATGAAAGATTGTACTACTTTATATTTTATAATATCTTTGATTAGCTGGATGCTATTAAGATTTTTGATGTTGTTTGGTCAAGTCAAGAATTTGGTGATTGACATTAAGAAGGAAGGCAGGCAGGAAGTGGAAGTACACAAAACCTCAAGAGCGGATGCTATTTCTACAATTAAAGGTTGAAAATCATCTAACAATCGAGCGATAAGGGGAAAAAGGAATAAGAAAGAGGGGGAAAAAAAAAGGAAAAGCAGGAGAAAGAAAATGAGCAATGAGTTATCTCAAAATTAAATTGTACAAATACTCATATGTTTTTTTAAGAATTGTGTTAAAATAAAAATTAAATATGATAATATTTAAACAATTTCACTCACATATAAGTGAGACTTATAATAGATCTTATTATAGTAGACATATATGAATTTGATTGTCGTTTAATTGCCATTTTATTATTATTGTTTTTCTCCAAGTTTTATTTGATAGCAGAGACTATAGGAGGGAAAAAAACCATCTAAACTTTAATTTGTATCTTTTCATAATTTTTTTTAATTTATTCTAACCTTAATAAAATAAAAAAATACATAATTTTTTTTTTTATTATATCTCTGTTATAACCCTAGTACCAAATTCACCCAAAGAGAAGGGAAGCCGGTGAGTGAGGTGAAAAGGAAGGTGCACAAAAGCTGCAGCGCACCCTTCTCTCTACAACATAACAACGCATCGTTGTCGACATCATTGCATCCCAGAAACACATGCAAACCCCTCCAACACGTGTCTCTTTCCAGCCATTCATAAATTCCCCATATTAACACTTTTTTATTATCAGTATTTCCCCTCTAAACCTTGCTTGTTTCTTAAACACACAGTTACTAATTTCCATGTGGTTCCCACTGCTATTCTCCCTTCTAAACTCTCTCTTCTTTTTATAAACCACTCTAATAATAAAATTGTTCGGTTGTTTCCATGACTCAATTCAATTTTCCTTGTTCTTGTCCTAATCTAATGACATAATAATCACCTCACTCACTCACTCCCTTCGTTTCTGACGGAAATCGGTCTCCTCCTTAGGTTGGTATATCCATCTAGCTTTCACACTTAATTGCTAGCTGGATTCTCTTTCTTCAAATTTCCCCCGCAAGGTAGAAAAATGTTTTTTTTTTTTTTTTTCCATGGGGGAAGGAAAAGTAGGAAACAGAGAAAAAAGGTTAAAGATGCCAACTTTTAACTGAAACAGAATGTGGGTATTTGCAAGCTAGTCTTTTTATTATAAGTCAGCAAGCGAAGCCACTTTGATTTTCTTAAAATGTCTGGGAGGAGAAAGCTTTAGCTTAATCCCGAGCTACCACGCCACCAGCATTTGGCTTTACTGTTTATTCCTTATGGTTTCAGGAGTGGGATCTTACATGTAAAAGTTGAAATCTTTGTTTCAGTGTTCAGTGGAGGAAAAATTGCTTTGAAGCTGACTTGGGTCGGTCCTAAAAAAATTTGATGCTTTTTTGGTTTTGAGCATTTTTTAAAGTTCATAATCTATATCTTTCTCTTTCTCTCTTTCTCTCTCTCTCTCTCTCTCTATAGAAAAATTTGGGTGGTTCTATTTTTTTAATGGAAGATTGTGGGTTTAGACTTTAGATTAATTTTGGGGGGGGGGTGTTTACAGTTCATACCTAGTCATCAAAACGCGTTTCGTATCTCATTTGATATCTTCCTTTCTTCTTCTATGCATGTTTGCTTGGTTTAGCAGTTAGATCTACATCTTGTTTTGCGCGGGGTGCACATCCAGACATTCTCTCTGGTAATTGAGCTTCTTTGTTTCCTTTTCTGCTTGCAATTTATGTTCTCTGTCTTGTCCCCGGTGAACTCAGCTTCAAGTTTCTTCCTTTTCTGTTCTTTTCTTAGAAAATAAAGAATAAATTGAAGCTCAAGATTCATATAGTTCTGTAGAGGTCAAAACCGGGTCATAGAAATTTCATTTTGTGATGATATAATGCTCACTGCAAGCTGACAACTTAGTTATGCACTCTGGAGTTTTATGTCTGACCTGGTTGTTGCTGGAGATCAGTTTGTCGTGGTTAGACCCTGGAATGATAACTTCGTTTGTGATGAATGCAGATCAAGTTGAGATAAAGTCTCTGTTTTTCTGCCAATTAACTATTTGTGGTGCTGGAAGGAGTGCTTCTGTGTTGATCTGGGTGCCGATTTCGGTGTTTTTACGTTTGTTGTTCTACTGTGCCTGTGAGAAGAAGAGGTTTGTGAATTTGAGTAGTTGGTACTTGGGTGTGTGAGAGAGGAAGGTTATCTGGTGGGGCTAGATATGGCCTCCAGTGAAGGGAGGCGGCGTCGCCATGATCTTGTGCCTCTTGCTGCATTGCTTAAGAGAGAGATGAAGAGCGAGAAGATGGAGAAGCCCACTGTGAGGCATGGTCATGCTGCTCAATCTAAGAAAGGGGAGGATTACTTTCTTGTTAAGACTGATTGTTACCGAGTGCCCGGGAACTCTACATCATCCTTTTCTGTATTCGCGGTACTTTTCACCATTTCTATTTCATATTATAATATAGGTATTACTCTAAAGCTGCATGCCAAGGCAATTATCATATAGAAGATTGCTGATTTTCAGTTCTGCATGTTTTGATTGAAATTTTGCCCCTTTTTTTTTTTGGACTCTTGGGTGGAGCAACAGCTTTTTGAGATTGTTATTCTGAATTGTGCGCTAAACTGAATGTCCTTTGGATAGAAGCACATCACCCTTTCGAACGATCACACATTTTCTTCTGGTTTACAGATCTTTGATGGACACAATGGAAATGCTGCAGCCATTTTTACTAAAGAGAATTTGTTAAATCATGTGTTGGGTGCTCTTCCTCGAGGGCTTGGACGAGAGGAGTGGTTGCAAGCTTTGCCAAGGGCATTGGTTGCTGGATTTGTTAAAACTGATAAAGAATTTCAGAGCAGAGGTCTGTTCTTCGTCTTCTATTCTTTTTTCTTCCCCCACTCTTTGTGATAGAAAAGTTATTCTTATTTAGAAGATGGAAATACAGAACCGAAAGATGAGGAATTTGATTACTTTTTATCTTAACTGATTTTGACTGACCTTATCTGGTTTTCTCCAGGAGAAACTTCTGGAACCACAGCCACATTTGTGATAGTGGATAGGTGGACTGTGACTGTTGCTTCTGTTGGAGATTCGCGTTGTATATTAGATACTCAGGGTGGTGCAGTTACCACCTTAACTGTTGATCACAGACTTGAAGAGAATATTGAAGAGTATGTTTTTCATATCTCTAGGTCTAGATAGTTAGCTTTCTCTGCATTCTCATTGTAATGAGTTGCACTGTATGCACACAGGAGGGAACGTGTTACTTCAAGTGGAGGTGAAGTTGGGAGGCTTAGCATTGTTGGTGGTGCTGAGGTGAGCACTTTGTGTTGTTATTACACTTGTGTAAATCTGAAAAGGAAAAAGAGGAAGATAGATTTACTTTATTTTTCTGGTGTTTTTCCTTTCAGCATCCAATTTAAGGACACTCCATTATGCTTATCCTTGTATATTTTGGACATTTTTTTGTGAACCATTGTAGATTGGTCCCCTTCGATGCTGGCCTGGGGGTTTATGCCTTTCGCGGTCAATAGGAGACATGGATGTTGGGGAGTTCATAGTTCCAGTACCTTATGTCAAACAAGTGAAGGTATAATTTGTTTCCAGTACCTTATGCCCATGCAAACTGCTAGGTCTGTCTTCATGATAAACATCTTACATTTTTCATGGACCATAGCTATCAAATGCTGGTGGGAGGCTTATAATTGCTTCTGATGGCATCTGGGATGCTTTATCCTCGGAAGTGGCTGCTAAATCATGTCGTGGGTTGCCTGCTGAACTTGCCGCCATGCAGGTTGTGAAGGTAAGCTACGGTAGTATATGCTAATTTTGGCCATATCATCATGTCTTCTGGCTTGTGATTTAACATTAGCATCGTGTAGAACATCTGGCATTTCTCCTCACATAAGTTTTCCACATATTCCCATTGTTGTTCAGGAAGCACTAAGGACAAGAGGGTTAAAAGACGACACAACTTGCATAGTAGTTGACATAATCCCACCTGATAATGAATTGCCACCAACACCTCCACCCAAAAAGAAGAACAAGTTAAGAGACCTGTTTTTATTCAGGAAGCAGTCTCGTACTTCTGCCGGTAAACTGTCAAAGAAGCTTTCAGCTATAAGTATAGTGGAGGAACTTTTTGAAGAAGGATCAGCAATGCTTGCTGAAAGGTAACCTCTTTGTCTTTGATTGGCCAAAATATTCAGTTGACACTGAATATTTATAGTACATCATTTATCATTTTCTTGTTGAGTTGAAATTGACTTATTTTTACCCCCAGGAATTTGCATGTTTTCCATAACCTTTCCAGAAAGATATTTAGGCATGTAATTGCAGAACTAGACACACACATTGTTTTGCTTATAATTGGTTCTCTTTAATTGATTCCTATTTTTTTTTTTGGTGCATAAATAACATGCCTTAGCAAGCCAATGTCAATATTTGTTCTGTAGTTGTGACTCTGTTCTTATCTAGAAGCATAGCATACTAGTTTGATGCCTTCTACCTGGTTTTCTGTTGAATGGTTCTTACTCAAAGTAAATTTTCTGTCCATATTCGGTTTTACAGTTCGGTTTTGGTGACATAATTGTAATACTGTCTGGTTCATAAAAATATTTAATTCTTAGTATGTCTTGCAGATTGGGAAATGATGACACCCAAGGGCAATCAACATCTGGCATTTTTGTCTGTGCTGTGTGTCAAGTTGATCTTGCTCCAAGTGAGGGTATCTCCGTCCACGCAGGTTCCATTTTCTCAACCAGCTCCAAGCCCTGGCAAGGTCCTTTTCTATGCTTCGATTGTCGCGATAAGAAGGATGCAATGGAAGGAAAACGTCCTAGTGGAGTTAAAGTGTCATAGGCTCGAAGCTGATGTCCTATTCTTTATGCTATCTTTTGTTTTTTCCCCCCTAGTTAATCACGATTTTTATAGGCCAAGTAATTGATTGAATCTCACTATGGAGTAGCAACAAATGTATATGTGATATCTGAAAATTCATCTGAAATGGAATTGCATTTGAATAGCAAAGGCAAGGAGAGAACCTGGACTGAATTTTTAGGCGTCTGCAGATTGTTCATCTCTGGTTGGATTGTTAAGATCAGTGCCAGGTAGATTCTTTTGTATAGTAGTTATGTTGCTTAATGTGCCACTAAAGTCAGCATCATCTTGGTTAATAAGTATGAGCATTGTAGAGCGTACTACTACCACCTTCACCCCCAAACTCCTGTATATAAATTTCCATAACCTTTTCAATTGTTGGGGAATCAGTTCATATAGATTTAGGAGTTCCTTGTTAAGTATGTTTCTACTACATCTCTTATTTTTGTCTCTTTTTTCTGAGAAGGGGCATATTCTTTGGGTACACAATAACTAATTGGAAGGATTATGAAATATGCGGTCCTACATATATATTTTTTTCCTTTACACCTAGATAATTTGCTTCTAACATGTTTATTTATTAGTGGTATAAGTTAATCTACGTTGATATCTTCTTTTTTAACGGGCATGTTCTAAGTTGATATCAACGGGCATCTTCCTGCAGCCGTATGCTTCGGTAGTACTGAGTGCATTTCAAGCATGTTCTTCCAGGTTGACTTCCCAAAAAGAAAAGAAAAAAGAGTATGTTCTCCCATCAGCTGAGATCTATCCTAAAATTTGTGTAAGAAAACCAAATTTGTGCCCTTTTCAGTAGAAGAGTATGAAAAGACAGAACCATTTTAAATATACATTAAAAGTCATATTAAAATAGATTTAAACTTAGAAGTTCATTTTGGTACCGAAGCATAGTCTCCAAGGCAGTTTTAACAATAGAGGTCAGTGAGTACTATTAGCAATGTCTCTCGTTCCTCCTCCTCTTTTGGCTGACTTGACTTTGATGCTGCATGACGTAATTGAACCACCATGCAAGACTTTAATTGCAATTGCGTTGCTAGGCAACAATATATACGGCTATGCAGCGTTCTCCTATCTCCCTCAAGCCATAAATTGTTGAAAAATACTATTTTGACATTAACTTGGTGTCTACACCAAACCTTGTCTCTCGCAAATATCATGTAACCCACGCTAACCTCAAATTGAAAAAAGAAAAGAAAGGTTGTTCAAGTCATAGTAGGGGGGCACATTTATGTGAAGAAAGTGCATGAAAAATTGGCACAACTTCGCCTTCACCACATTCAAAGAGAATAAGGACCATGGAGGGAGGTTCTTGAAATTAAGTTGGGGGATTTGGTATAATGGTTCCCCTTTATTTGTTCAGCTACTCGTTGTTTTCTCTCCTTTGTCTGATTGTGCCCGCTGGATGTCGAAATGGGTACCAAGATAAGTGCCCAGGCTCATTTAGTTGTGGAAGCTTAGGGATCTTCCAATACCCTTTCACCAAGGCAGAACTCCCTGACTATGGCTTTCTACTCATACATGGCTGTGCCAATGGTTCCTATTCAGACAAAAAGATCCAACTGGACAAGAATGGAAGAAGCGTAGAGCTTACAGGCGTCGTTGAGCCGAATAAGATCATCTTGATTTTTGATGATGATTTTCGCACGCATTTGGAACACAACACTTGTGACACACTGAACAACAATTTTAGTGTCCCTCCCCCTTCTCCTTTGGTTTCTATTTATATCAAATACAATCTAACCCTGTTCCGATGCAATCACCACCTTGATATCAAGACCCCTGAAAACTATTTTAAACATAGCTGCTCTTCCCGTGGCTACGGATACGATATCTATTATGATCAAATCCTTACCTCTCCTAATGAAGAGGATGCCCGCACCACTTTCTCACGCTGCTCAGTGGTTCAATTTGCATCAAAAGACATGATTAATACTACAGACATTCTATCTTTTGTATCTGCTGAGATGATTCTTGACGTAGGATTATCCGATGCTTGTGATGAGTGCTACAATCACAGAGGAGGCCAATGTGGACTTGACCCCAATCAAAACTTCTACTGTCACCAAGGTACACTATATACTGTCTAGATTATGCATAGAAGGCAAGCATTAAAGTGCTGATAGCTGCCTCTACTCCTCTACTTATGGCTTTTCAATTTGGAAAATTTGATATCTTATGAGCCAATTAGGGGTGAACATGGGTCGGACCCGACCATGTTTTGGACCCAACCCGATTTTGGAGAGTCGGGTTGGATCAAATTTTGTTTTTTTAGTGGGTATGCGCTTGACTTGCGACCCTTTTGAATTGGGTCGGAGCGGCCGGTGACCTGCCATTTAAAAAAAAAGGGTCATTTTTTAAAATAAAAATATATTTTTTAATTAAAGTATATATTATGTTTTGATACATAAATGATCTTAGGCAAAAAAAAAAATCTAATAACAAAAAGAAAAAAAATACTTTTTGTTTTTTAATATATATAAAATAATAAAAATAATAAAAATAATAAAATAAATAGCGAGTCGACACGTCAGATCAGTTTTGACAAATTAGACCTAATACCCGACCCAACACGAGTGATGGGTTAGTCGGGTCGATAGGTCGGACCCACCCGCTGATCATCCCTAGAGCCAATATACAAATTATGGTGTTTTTCAACATTTTATTTTTGTATGGCCAAATTCTGAAATCACCTCTGTTAAATGATGATTTTAGAATCAAATAATAATAAAAATTATGAAATCTATAATCTTGTATTTTTCAACACCCATAACCTATACATTGGTAATTTTCCCTTTTAATTTTCGTTCTCTTTTTGTTGTCCTTTAATTGGCATTCTCTGTTCTTGCAGCCCTGCCCGAGAAGGAAAATGGAAAGACAATTCTTATAGTAATAATAACAACAGGTAAATTAAAGCCTTCCTTATTTGATTTGAAATAAAGCAATTTCTTTTTTCTTTTTTCCTTTTTGTTTGGTGGACGAGAAAGCCCTTCACTTTCGTCTATTCCTCAGCTATACAGGCATCACGCACACCTTTCCTTGCTTCTTTTATTTTAGACAAATATTTATAGTAGATTCAATTGTAAATCTTAGCACTAGACACTTAATTTGTTTGCTGACCATATTTCCTTATTGAAATATAAGAAAGCAGTATAAAAGGTAAAAGAATAGTCTTAAATAATAATACACACATTGAAAGTGATAATGTTTTATGCATCCGTCTAAATTATTTTCTACTTGATTACCAGCTTCATCCGTTGTTGTTGCATTGCTATTGCTTTTGGCTTGCTGCTTCAAAAGAAAGCATTTCACCCTTAAAATTCATAATAAAGATCATCCAACGGATGAAGTCATAATTGAGCGGTTTCTAAAGCAACATGGTTCTCTTCCAACCAGAAGGTACAGTTATTCTGAGATAAAGAAAGTCACAAACTAAAAAAGTGAAATTAGGACAGGGAGGATATGGGAGCGTTTACAAAGGAGAGCTCCAAGATGGGCGTCTTGTTGCTGTCAAGGTTTTAAGTGAACTGAAGGGTACCGCAGAGGAATTCATCAACGAAGTTGCAAGTATTAGCAGGACATCTCATGTCAACGTTGTCACTCTTGTTGGGTTCTGTTTCCAAGGTTCCAAAAGAGCTCTTGTTTATGAGTTTATGCCTACTGGATCCCTTGAGAAGTTCATACATGAAGACAATTCTGTCATAGTTGGTCGGTAATTGGATTGCAAGACATTGTACGACATTGCAGTTGGTGTTGCTCGTGGATTGGACTATTTGCATAGAGGCTGCAATACCAGAATCTTGCATTTTGACATAAAACCTCACAACATATTGCTTGACGAAGATTTCTGCCCAAAGATTTCAGATTTTGGACTTGCCAAAATATGCCCTAGAAAAGAGAGTATCATTTCCATGATGTGTGCAAGAGGAACCATTGGGTATATTGCTCCTGAGGTTTTTTCGAGGAATTTTGGCGGAGTATCCCATAAGTCTGATGTCTGTAGTTACGGAATGATGGTTTTGGAAATGGTTGGAGGAAGACACAATAAAAATGTTGGAGGAGTTGATTGTTCTAGTGAGCTTTATTTTCCAAGTTGGATTTATAAGCGACTTGAACTAAATAAGGATTTTGGATTATTGTGTATTAAAAATGAAAGTGATAGAGAAACAGTGAGGAAGATGACACTAGTGAGCTTATGGTGCATACAGGCTGATCCTTTGTCTAGGCCATCAATGAATAAAGTGGTGGAGATGCTAGAAGGAAGCTTGGAGTCCTTCATGTTACTGACTAAACCCTTTCTGCATTCTCCTTCAACATCTCCGCCTCATTACTCAACTCAGACATCACCCAATATTACTTTGTAGAAATTACTTTAGAGCTTCTTACAACCTTACGCACCTCTACAAAGTCTCAGATGTTTGAACTGATTATCAGAAGATGTTGGAGACGAATGCATATCCCAATTGGTATATATCCTTGCCCCAGTGAATAGTTTTCTAATTTTCTTCTTTTCATAGCGATCTGCCTCCAAATGCAAATTGTAAATTTAGTTAATGTAGTTGTATTATCTGTATATTTTCTCCACTGTTGGTTGTTCTTGAATCAAGAGAAATCCTCAATTCCTTCATTCCACATTGATGAAGATATTTGTGATGTTCAACTCATTTATAACATGATCAATATGATTAATCTTAAATAAGACACACGGGAGGTGGGAAAAAACGTGAAAATAATCTGTTCTTCAATATGGAGCAGCTGTCTTCAACTGCGAGAAAGATAATAGTAAAAGCAGTTCTCTAGCTCTGCCAACATCATAGAAATGTGCATAAACTTGTAAAGCGGTAGAGTTAGGTAAGGACAGGTTATATAAGAGACTTATTTGATTTGATGATAAAATTTGAAACAATTTCAGTCTTTTAAATGTAACTAACTACTTTTACTTTCCATTATGGGTTTACCATAGGATGCTAACAATTGAAGAGAAGTAATACATTCCAAGTCTTCATGACATCATTCATGACTCTGGAGAATAGAATACGGAAAAGAAAATTTCTGGTTGGATAAGATTACAGTTGAGAACAAAAGAAATTATTTATTTCCACCCATATTTATCATACCCCACTTACTAACCGGTAACCACACTTTTTGAATGAGAACAATAGACTATATGATATTTCCCTCAATAGAGACAACCTTGTAGCTGTAGCATAGATAAATGCTAGCGAACATTAGGGTGAATGAAAATGTGCCCGGAAATTTGATTTCATTACTGATCGTGACATGGGCGGGTAGATGGATGACTAGCGGTGGCTCCCTTTTGAACGCATTTTCTCTTTGGAGCCTCGTTGACTAGTCACAGTGAAGTGTTAACCTCTAACGCACTCCAAGGAGTAATGCATAGTCATTTTCCAATTCAATTTGCGGATCAACCACATCAAGTTGGTGTTACATTGTGAAGAGTGTTAAAACAAGCAAGGCATCTTGGCGTAATCCCTTGCTGAATTCTATATTCACTTTTTGCTCAAAAAGTGGGAGCGATTCAGGATGGCACCACCAAATGAAATCCTATTCCTTTTGCTTTGTTACCTTATGCTACTTCTCATGGCCACTCGAGAGGGGAATGCACAGGGAGGAAAATGTCCAGGTTCATTTGAATGTGGATATATTGGCAATATCAGCTTCCCTTTCACTACAACGCAGCGCCATGACTGCGGCTTATTGGCCATACAGAATTGTGATGATTCAGCGAAGCCTAAAACGATCCAACTACAGGATAATGGGAAATGGTTCTCTGTACCACCTGAATATAGTCCTAATAGTACTCGTATTCACATCAGAGACAATGATTTCTATAAGCTTCTGCAATCCAGAAGTTGTGATGCCTTCAGAAACAACTATACACTTCCTCCCCCTTTCCAGTTTGCTTCTTTTAGTATACCATTCTATGCAACCCTGTTCAGGTGTAACCGTTCCCTCCTTGTCCATCCTCATATGCATATGTATAGTTATACAAATTGCTCTGACTACCATATCTACTATAACGCTTTCACTGGAAAAGAGAATCTGAGTTCTTTGGCAGCCTGTACGAAGGTCCTGCTTCCGATTAAAGATGTGCCTGATGCTACAGACCCGTTCACATTTGTGACTGCTGATATCTTCGCTCAAGTACATGTATCAGATGGATGTGCAAATTGCCACTACAAGAAAAGAGGCCAGTGTCAATTTGACAGCAAAAGCAAATTTTTTTGTACTAATGGTAAGCTGCTAGAAAACCTGAAAATACATGCACACACAAGTTGTTTTCGTTAAAAGTTGTTACTATAATCTGCTTTCGTTTTGGTAGGTTCTTTGATATTTCCCTCCCCCCCCCTCTCTCTCTCTATATATATATATATATATATTTGTGTAACACTGCCTAGTTTACTGTAATTNGGCTGGCTCCAGCTGGCGCAATGATTGCGCCGGTGCAAATTGCTTGCCGAATTAAGTTCGCTGAGCGATAAGTGTTGTACCGCTGAGCGATTTACTCTTTAGCGCTAAGCGATGTGTGGTTCCTCGCTGAGCGGTGCCTCGTCCAGATTCTTCTCTTTAAGCTCTTTTCCAATTCTGCCCTCTCCTTCCATTCTTCATGGGATTATTCTTCATAAAGTATGCTTGCATCCATCTTCAAAATATATTTAATATCCTACAAAATATGGGGAATTAATTAGATAAATTGTTTAAAAAGTTTGCAGATAAGTGCCCTTTTGATATGTCAAAATTGTATAAATTAGGCACTTATCAATTATGCAAGATATGGGGGACGTATTAAATGGGCTAAAATTGCTATTGTGTGGAATAAATTGAGAATTCCATAGAAACACTGCTGGAATACGTAATGAAACAGTTCCCGAGTCAACAATGACTGCAACATCCCAGTCAACCTAATGGAAAGGGCAATGCGAGGAATTCTTGTGCCTTGAGGATCATTTGTTGGTGGGAGCCACAGATGTGGCCTTCTTTGGCATGCGTTGCTAGTTTTCCATTAATGCTTTCCCTTCCTCCTCTTGCTTATATATCATCCTCGTGACAGTTCTCAACATTCATAACATAATAATGGCCTCCCTTCTAATATTTAGAATTAGTTCATCGCTGATTTTCTTCTCTCAGCTGCTTCTTCTTGTGCTGCTTGTCTCCGCTGATCAGGATGGGAAGTGCCCATCCTCTTTTGAGTGTGGAGAAGTTGGGACCATAAAGTTTCCTTACACAAACACACAACACCCACACTGTGGCGTATTGCCAATCCATGGCTACGATGATCCGGATCCAAATGCTCCTAGAACCATTCAACTACCCAATACATCAAAAACAAGGTTTAATGTGGTTGGAAAGGGATTCTTGGATCCTCATACCATAACGATCAGAGATGAGACCGAGCAGGGGTACTTGCAAAACAGAAGTTGCAATGCCTTCAACAACAGTTATACTCTTCCACCAAGCTCTCCTTTAGGTTCTGTACACGTCAAATATAACATAACCCTGCTCAGATGCAGTAAGTCCCTCAGTATCACCCTTCCCCCCCATGGTTTTCGTAACTACACACAGTGTCCTGACTGCAATATCTACTATGGCCCTCCTAATAATGGAATCCCTTCGGGCTTCAAGTGGCCAAGATCTTTATCAGCATGTTCCAAGTTTCAGTTAGCAATAAAAGACGACCCAGGAAGTGACGACCCCTTTACATTTATATCGTCTGAGATCATCATGGAAGTACAAATATCTGATGATTGTAGAAATTGTATTGAGCACCAAAAAGGTCAATGTCAACTTGACAACCAAGGAAAAATCTCTTGCCTCCAAGGTACACATGCATACACATATAAATAGTTCAGCTTAAATTCAATCCCATGTTTCAGTTATTAGGCCCCTTTACATTTTTTTTATGTTTGCTGTAAATTAATTAATTGCTTTCTTTGGATTCTTCTGCAGATAAAAAAATGGCATGGAAGCTTAGACTTGGTAGTGTTTCTTCCACCTAGCATCTTAGATACTGGAATCAAGTAAAAGTAGTAAACATCTAAGATGGAAGCTCCGTGTTCATTTTACTTAGACCTTTCATCACTAGTTCAAACCCTCGAATTTGTTTCAAATAAATTAGCTCATTTGTTCAACTCCCGCAGCGGATTTGTTTCAACTACTTTGATGCTACACCATTATTTTATATTGCTTTTTAGAAGCTAAATAATTGCTTCATGTCTTCAAATTCTGTTCTGCAGGTAATCGAAGTTGGGTTGTGAAGATGGGGCTGGGACTAGGACTCGGACTGGGAATGGGTAACGTCCATATACTTGTTCATCATTTATCATTGTGTAAAATCCAATGAGTTCTTTCATAGTTTTCACTTAACAACCTCTTCTTTTTTTATCTCTGTTGTTCTCCGACTTGAAAAGAAAATTTCCAAATGAGTCCTATTTTCAAAAACGATGGAGGTTGATTCTTGCACTCCGAACTCAACCTTAATGCACATCACACTTTGGACCCAAGCCATGTTCAGGCTCTCCACTGGTTCTTGCCTAATTCCTTGTGTCTTAGCTCAATATATTTCGCAGGCGATTCTTAGTCATTGCTTAATACCTTAACTCAAAGGATATTGAACATTTGCTCTGTTTCTCTGTGCATGACATTTCTCTTTCAGTGTTCTAAATTTATTAACATCTCCAACAATTACAGTTGCTCTAGTACTAGTAATGTTCACGCTCTACTACACAAGGTGGAAGAAGCAAAATTCAGCCCATCTAGTAGTTGATGCCTTTTTGGAGAGACAAGGACACCTTCAAATCAAGAGGTATAGTTATTCTGAAATGAAGAAAGTGACCAANGGGGACGTATTAAATGGGCTAAAATTGCTATTGTGTGGAATAAATTGAGAATTCCATAGAAACACTGCTGGAATACGTAATGAAACAGTTCCCGAGTCAACAATGACTGCAACATCCCAGTCAACCTAATGGAAAGGGCAATGCGAGGAATTCTTGTGCCTTGAGGATCATTTGTTGGTGGGAGCCACAGATGTGGCCTTCTTTGGCATGCGTTGCTAGTTTTCCATTAATGCTTTCCCTTCCTCCTCTTGCTTATATATCATCCTCGTGACAGTTCTCAACATTCATAACATAATAATGGCCTCCCTTCTAATATTTAGAATTAGTTCATCGCTGATTTTCTTCTCTCAGCTGCTTCTTCTTGTGCTGCTTGTCTCCGCTGATCAGGATGGGAAGTGCCCATCCTCTTTTGAGTGTGGAGAAGTTGGGACCATAAAGTTTCCTTACACAAACACACAACACCCACACTGTGGGGTATTGCCAATCCATGGCTGCGATGATCGGCATCCAAATGCTACCAGAACCATTCAACTACCCAATACATCAAAAACAAGGTTTAAGGTGGTTGGAAAGGGATTCTTTGGTTTTCATGCCATAACGATCGAAGATGAGACCGAGCAGTGGTATTTGCAAAGCAGAAGTTGCAATGCCTTCAACAACAGTTATACTCTTCCACCAAGCTCTCCTTTAGGTTCTGTATACGTCAAATATAACATAACCCTGTTCAGATGCAGTAAGTCCCTCGATCTCACCCTTCCCCACCATGATTTTCGTAACTACACACAGTGTCCTGACTGCAATATCTACTATGGCCCTCCTAATAATGGAATCCCTCCAGGCTTCAAGTGGCCAAGATCTTTATCAGCATGTTCCAAGTTTCAGTTAGCAATAAAAGACGACCCAGGAAGTGACGACCCCTTTACATTTATATCGTCTGAGATCGTCATGGAAGTACAAATATCTGATGATTGTAGAAATTGTATTGAGCACCAAAAAGGTCAATGTCAACTTGACAACCAAGGAAAAATCTCTTGCCTCCAAGGTACACATGCATACACATATAAATAGTTCAGCTTAAATTCAATCCCATGTTTCAGTTATTAGGCCCCTTTACATTTTTTTTATGTTTGCTGTAAATTAATTAATTGCTTTCTTTGGATTCTTCTGCAGATAAAAAAATGGCATGGAAGCTTAGACTTGGTAGTGTTTCTTCCACCTAGCATCTTAGATACTCGAATCAAGTAAAAGTAGTAAACATCTAAGATGGAAGCTCCGTGTTCATTTTACTTACACCTTTCATCACTAGTTCAAACCCTCGGATTTGTTTCAAATAAATTAGCTCATTTGTTTAACTCCTGCAGTGGATTTGTTTCAACTACTTTGATGCTACACCATTATTTTATATTGCTTTTCAGAAGCTAAATAATTGCTTCATGTCTTCAAATTCTGTTCTGCAGGTAATCGAAGTTGGGTTGTGAAGATGGGGCTGGGACTAGGACTCGGACTGGGAATGGGTAACGTCCATATACTTGTTCATCATTTATCATTGTGTAAAATCCAATGAGTTCTTTCATAGTTTTCACTTAACAGCCTCATCTTTTTTTTATCTCTGTTGATCTCTGACTTGAAAAGAGAATTTCCAAATGAGTCCTATTTTAAAAAACGATGGAGGTTGATTCTTGCACTCCGAACTCGACCTTAATGCACATCACACTTTGGACCCAAGCCATGTTCAGGCTCTCCACTGGTTCTTGCCTAATTCCTTGTGTCTTAGCTCAATATATTTCGCAGGCGATTCTTAGTCATTGCTTAATACCTTAACTCAAAGGATATTGAACATTTGCTCTGTTTCTCTGTGCATGACATTTCTCTTTCAGTGTTCTAAATTTATTAACATCTCCAACAATTACAGTTGCTCTAGTACTAGTAATGTTCACGCTCTACTACACAAGGTGGAAGAAGCAAAATTCAGCCCATCTAGTAGTTGATGCCTTTTTGGAGAGACAAGGACACCTTCAAATCAAGAGGTATAGTTCTTCTGAAATGAAGAAAGTGACCAAGTCCTTCACAAAAATACTAGGTCAAGGTGGATTCGGCAGTGTATACAAAGGACAACTACAGGATGGACGCCATGTTGTAGTGAAGATCCTAAGTGAATCGAAAGGTGACGGTCAAGAGTTCATCAATGAAGTGGCTAGTATGAGCAGAACTTCTCATGTTAACATCGTTGCTCTTCTCGGCTTCTGCTTTGAAGGTTCCAAATGAGCTTTGGTTTATGAATTTATGCCTAATGGATCCCTCGAGAAGTTAATCTTTGAAGAAAATGCCGAGCTAGAGGATCGCCAATTGGATTGCCAAACTTTGTATCATATTGCAATTGGTGTTGCTCGAGGACTAGAATACCTTCATAAGGGATGCAATGCTAGGATCTTGCATTTTGACATAAAGCCTCATAACATTCTCTTAGACGAAAATTTTTGCCCCAAAATCTCAGATTTTGGACTTGCAAAAGTTTGCACAAGAAAAGAAAGTATAGTATCAATGTTTGATGCCAGGGGAACTGTAGGGTATATTGCCCCAGAGGTATTTTCTAGGAACTTCGGTCCAGTATCACATAAGTCAGATGTTTACAGTTATGGGATGATGATGTTAGAAATGGTTGGGAGAAGAAAGAATATCAAAGTTGAAGTAGATGCTTCAATTGAATCGAGTGAAATATATTTTCCTCATTGGATATATAATCGCCTTGCGTCAAATCAAGAGCTTAGTCTTCAAAGTATAAAGAATGAAAGTGATAACGAAACAGCGAGAAAGATGACAGTGGTGAGCTTATGGTGCATTCAAACTAACCCTTCAAATCGACCATCGATAAGTAAGGTGGTGGAAATGCTGGAAGGAAAGGTTGAGTTGCTGCAATTGCCTCCTAAACCATTTTGGTTTTCTCCTTCCACCTCTCCTCACCATTTGTTATCATAGTTTTACAAGTTGCTGTTTGTTGCCTTTTTTATCTATGATGTTCTTTTTCTTTTGAATGGTATGGTTTTTCTTGTTAAGTGATTGCCTTGAAGGTAGCAATGATTACTCTATACGATAAATACTTCTACACATTTTAAGATCTTAAGTGATAAGTTTTCTTACGTTAAGGGTGAGACAAATCTTTAAACATGCAATAGTCAATTAATTAGTAAGCGATAAATGATTAATTTATTCGCTAACGTTTCAGACACTATTGTGAGTGGACATACTCACATTAGAAAAATCTTTTACACCTAGGGGAGCAACAACAGCAACTTAATTTAAATATTTTATTCCTTACCTACAAGTACTCTGTTTTTACTACTAGGACTACTTAATTTAAATATTTTATTGCCTACAAGTACTCTGTTTTTGGACATTACAATTTTGTTACACTTGCTCTAGCTAATACAATTTTTAGCCATTTCTTACATAAAAGATTTGCAGCTATTAAATTCTTTCTATAACAGCACTAACTTCTTTCTAGAGGTAAATTGCAGTTCAACACTACATTTGCTAAGAACCTTTGTTGCGTTGCCATTTTTCATGAGCACGTCATGAATTGTATCAATTGCTTCATAATTCTTGAATTGACATGAATTGTTGCATCAAAATCAATTCACCAATCAGCACTTTTTGGTTGATGTAGCTAAATTCAATTTAGAAATCATAGCAACAATTTTATCAATTTCATCTTCAATTATATTGGTTATTCCAAACCTTTTTCTTTTTTCATTATTTTCATTATTTCTTAAAATGCTCGGGCTTACTACAATCAAAACAAGTCTTTTCCTTTGTTTGGGAATCTTTATTAGAAGTAGACACAAGATTCTTCCTTTGTTACCCCAGAATTCTTTGGAATTTATTTCCTTCGACCACATGATTAATCTTTGAAACATACTCTGAATGCATTATTTTTTATTTTTTTTTGCAAAGCCATTAACAATTGTTAGAAGTTTCATAATATATTAACAACAAAGCTTTTTGTGGCATGCAACAATTTCTTTCTCTATCCATGCCAATTGAGAGCAAGTTTAGTAACGATTACAACTTGCATGGATTTAAAGATTTCAACTTTTAAGTTCATTCAATTTTGATAACATAACTTGTCAATCATATTGAAAATAGTGGTTTGTGTCTAATTTCGAGGGAAAAGAGATGATTAATAAATAAGATTTTATAAACTCTTTCATAAACAAATATGACCATTGGAACATACATCTAATAAGCTAAATAATCTCTTAATTGTTAACGCAACCCTTGAGAATTTGTTATAAAACAATTGTAAATATTTAATTTTGCAAATTATTTTTGAACAATTAAACCACCATCACCATGCAAGGCTTAAATTGCAATTGCCGCGAATGAAATGTAGCGGTCTCCTATCTGCCTCACGTCGTTTTTAGTCTTTCTCAAGTCAACAATATTAATTATGAAAAAATTGCTTCTAGCCGACGGTTGCTGTCTGCTTGCCGTGCTGTTGAGGTTGAACAAGTAGCCACGAGGAATAAAGAAAAAGACTGAGATATAGTGATTAGTGATAGCTATTTGGAAGAATCAAAGATAATGCCGTGCGGTCCAGCGCGAGTCAAGTCTCAAGGAGTTGGTGAATCGGGCGATGGATGATCCCAGAGATACTTCCCTATTCAGGAAAGACTTCGTCCAAGTAAACTGCCGTATCATTTGGTTTAAAAGAAAGGCATTTATTTATTCACTGATGCGAAGGAAGCAAAGTGTGGAACATAAAATGTTTAAACTCTGATTTTGCTCGCAAGTTGCGGATTAGAGATTTCAGGATGCTCCCAGTTTATGTGTTGCGGTTATTTTAGTATTAATGCCATCTGTGTGTGATGCTCCTTTAATTTGGGCTGTGAATGGAAAGGGCCACCACGACGACTGTCCGGAGTCTATTGATTGCGGAAGTGTAGGCACCATTCGGTTCCCTCTAACCAGGATAGAATGCATTGGCAATCCATGGTTGTGACAAGTCCATTTAATCATTCAACGCAAAAAGTTTCAAGTTACAAAAATTGAGGAGCATTCGCACGTAATCCTACTATTGTTTATAGTACATTATTGACCAAGATCTCACGACGCCAATACTACTAGGGGCATACCCAACTAATGATATACATTTCATGATATTGTCATGTCCATATTTGACATATTGTGAACACTGATACATAAATAAATTTGTTTGACACACATGTCCAAATAAAAAATTCATAATTAGTTAATGAAATATTTAAATGTTTTTTTTAGTGGTGTTTGAGTAAAAAATATTTTAAATAATTTATAATAATATAAATCCTTAAAAAATTAGTAAGCATTGACATATGAAAATATCTTGAATTTTTCATATATTTTGAAAGGAATTTGAGAAATATTAAAAATTAATAATTTGATATCAATGAAAGTAATAGAATATTATTATAAATATTTAATTTTACACTTATTGTATCAATGTGTCACGTGTTGTGCTGAGTCCTGTGTCGATGTTGGTGCTTTTTATACCCTTTTTGCTGTTATCGTACAACCACTATATAGCGGACATATGGTATACACAACGACATTGAGTACATAAATTTTTACACATACATGTATAAACTTTTCAGTTATGCTACACGTACACCCTAAAATCATACACCATACATACATCCGTATTAAAATACGTCGTGCCCCTCAAATAACTGTCCCATCCACTTTCTCTCCCACTTTCAGCAACACGCGCGTGAACTCACGCACATCACAAAACCTTTCCGCTCCACTTCCTTCTGTTTTCTCTCTTCTCTCTCGTCACTTTCATCTCTCATCACTATCATCCTTCGTTCTTTCTTCACTCTCGTCATTGTCATCTCTCGTCGCTCTCTTCACCCTCGTACCCATATAAAAGATTGTGCACTCAAATCACATATATAAGATTCTGCAAAATACTTAGCTGTAGGTTAAGTTTTATGCAAATCTATAAAGTTTTGTGCATATTTGTGAAGTCTTGTGCATGTGAACTAATTTTTATAAAGTTTGTCCACTAAAAATGTATAAAGATTGTGAACTTATTTATGTTTAAATAAAATCACAGTGTTGTAAACAAGTGCGTAATGTTTATACATAAGATCAAATAATGTTTGTGCACATTGTCATATAGTGTTTGTGCACTAAAATCTGATATCATATTCTGCAAAAATACTTAACTATGCATTAAGTAATAAGCATATATGTAAAGTTTATGCATTAGAGTGTATAAAAGTGTGTACGCACATGTATGTGAACTAATTTTTGTCCACTAAAAATGTATAAAGATTGTGAACTTATTTATGTTTGAGTAAAATCACAGTGTTGTAAACAAGTACGTAACGTTTGTACATAAGATCATATAATGTTTGTGCACATCGTCATATAATGTTTGTGTACTAAAATCTGATATCATATTCTGTAAAAATACTTAATTATGCATTAAGTAATAAGCATATATGTAAAGTTTATGCATTAGAATGTATAAAAGTGTGTGTGAACGTGTATGTGCATGGTTATCAAACTCGCGAGTTTAAGTAAACTCGTGGAGCCTCCGTAAACTCGGATCGTAAACTCGGATCGTAAACTCGTACGAGTTTACCTATTATTAAAAAAATATTTTAAAAAATTATTATGCTACAAAAATATATTTAATAAAACTTGAAATTCATAAATACATTTACCTCCATAACAAAGCACAAATAAAGATGAAATATATGAGTTCTAAGTTCAATTCATACATAATACATATAACATAATACATAGTATTGACTACTGAACATCACAAGAAGCGAGTTTGTGACGATGATGTCTTCAATCTAGAACACTAAAGCACAAATAGCAATGCAGAGGTCACGCACCCTGGTGGGNCTGAGTCCTGTGTCGATGTCGGTGCTTTTTATACCCTTTTTGCTGTTATCGTACAACCACTATATAGCGGACATATGGTATACACAACGACATTGAGTACATAAATTTTTACACATACATGTATAAACTTTTCAGTTATGCTACACGTACACCCTAAAATCATACACCATATATACATCCGTATTAAAATACGTCGTGCCCCTCAAATAACTGTCCCATCCACTTTCTCTCCCACTTTCAGCAACACGCGCGTGAACTCACGCACATCACAAAACCTTTCCGCTCCACTTCCTTCTGTTTTCTCTCTTCTCTCTCGTCACTTTCATCTCTCATCACTATCATCCTTCGTTCTTTCTTCACTCTCGTCATTGTCATCTCTCGTCGCTCTCTTCACCCTCGTACCCATATAAAAGATTGTGCACTCAAATCACATATATAAGATTCTGCAAAATACTTAGCTGTAGGTTAAGTTTTATGCAAATCTATAAAGTTTTGTGCATATTTGTGAAGTCTTGTGCATGTGAACTAAATTTTATAAAGTTTGTCTACTAAAAATGTATAAAGATTGTGAACTTATTTATGTTTGAGTAAAATCACA
The DNA here is from genome assembly GCA_003254905.1 of Nissolia schottii. Classification (NCBI taxonomy): domain Eukaryota; kingdom Viridiplantae; phylum Streptophyta; class Magnoliopsida; order Fabales; family Fabaceae; genus Nissolia; species Nissolia schottii. Next base: position 689,275 of record QANU01024517.1, read on the forward strand.
GTGTTGTAAACAAGTGCGTAATGTTTGTGCATAAGGTCATCTAATGTTCATGCACATTGTCATATAATGTTAATTTGTGCACTAAAATCTAATATCATATTCTGCAAAAATACTTAACTATGCATTAAGTAATATGCATATATGTAAAGTTTATGCATTAGAATGTATAAAAGTGTGTGCGCACATGTATGTGAACTAATTTTTATAAAGTTTGTCTACTAAAAATGTATAAAGATTGTGAACTTATTTATGTTTGAGTAAAATCACAGTGTTGTAAACAAGTGCGTAATGTTTGTACATAAGATCATATAATGTTTGTGCACATCGTCATATAATGTTTGTGCACTAAAATCTGATATCATATTCTAGAAAAATACTTAACTGTGTATTAAATAATAAGCATATATGTAAAGTTTATGCATTAGAATGTATAAAAGTGTGTGCGCACATGTATGTGAACTAATTCTTATAAAGTTTTTCCACTAAAAATATATAAAGATTATGAACTTATTTATGTTTGAGTAAAATCACAGTGTTGTAAACAAGTGCGTAATGTTTGTGCATAAGGTTATCTAATGTTCGTGCACATCGTCATATAATGTTAATTTGTGCACTAAAATCTGATATCATATTCTGCAAAAATACTTAACTATACATTAAGTAATAAGCATATATGTAAAGTTTATGCATTAGAATGTATAAAAGTGTGTGCGCACATGTATGTAACTAACTTTTATAAAGTTTGTCCACTAAAAATGTATAAAGATTGCAAACTTATTTATGTTTGAGTAAAATCACAGTGTTGTAAATAAGAGTTTAATGTTTGTGTACAAGGTCATATAATGTTTGTGCACTAAAATCTGATATCATATTCTGCAAAATTACTTTATGCACTCCAATCAGATATCATATTTTGCAACATACACCCTTACCACCATTGTTAAAGGTAGATCTCATCCATTTTAAAAGAAAATCAATCTTGTATCATCTTAATTCTATTTTAATCAACTTTCACATGATAAGAGAATGAAGATGAGGAGGATGAGAAGAATGACGATGATGAGTGGATGAGAGAATGACGAGGATAACAATGATAAACATAACAGAGCAAGGAAGAAAGGATGAAGAATATGAGTGAAAACGATGACGAAAACGGGTTCGGGATTTGGGCGCGTTGTGTATAATTTTAGAAACTATACGTTATACGTAAAATAATCATTAATTGCGTATAACTAAATGGTGTATGTATGGGTGTATGCTTCTGTGATGTACACGGAACATTTCTGTAAACTTCATTAAATTCAGAATCAAATTAAATCATATTTGCCACATATTAAATAGCGAAAATAACTTTCGTATTCTCTCTCTTACTCCCTACTTACATTTTAAGCGCGTGACTCACTCTCTCCTATGCACACATATTTTAGAGCAAATGCACAAAATTTTGAATTGACTTATACAAACTTTTCAACAAGCATAAAATAAAGAATAAGACAAAAATAAAACGAAAATGAAGAAGAAAATTTTGATACTCACGTGCACAAACTTTTTAATAAACATGTATACACTTTTTTACATAAATGCGCAAGTTTTTGAACAACTAAAAACGAAGAATATGATTGAAACAAAAATAAAAAAGAAGACAAAGAAAAAACATTGGTGTTCACATACACAAAATTTTGAACAAGAATACACAAACTTTTCTACCACATGCACAAACTTTTGAATAACCAAAAATAAAAAATATGACGGAAATGAAATGAAAATAAAGGCTAAGAAGAAAATTTTAATGCTCACATACGCAAACTTGTGAACAACAAAAAATAAAGAATATGATGAAAATGAAAATAAAAACTCTAGGATTTATAACGTTTTATGAAGAAGAAAAAACGAAAGAAAAAAATGAAGAGTGGGAGAGAAGAGAGAACAATAAAGAATAAAATAAAAGAAAAAAACCATGGTAGGAAGAGAGAGAGATAGGCTAAAAAAAATACACATTAATGTGGTGTATAAAAGGTGACAAATTTTTAGGTATTCGTGTGGTATATTTGTTTTGAATTTTGGTAATTGTATGGCCTAGGACCATTATATTACTCTCTTTTAACTAAATATTAAAAGTTTGATGTCAGACGACTTTAAGGATACAAGCAACCTTAAATCTCTAGAGTAATTATCCCATTTTAGAGGTGCCTAGCAAGACATTAATCATTGGATCGGCGCATCAGTGAATACTCCGGTCATGAACCAAAATAACAACATAACCTTGCTGAAACGCAACCTCACCGTCAGCCCCCCAAAAAACTTTCCTCAATCATACGAGCTGTGACTACGATATCTTCTTCGGCCCTCCAGGCTCTGGTAACGTGTCCCTGGCCTCGCATGTCCAACGGAACTTTGATGTCACTCATCATGACTAGATGAGGGCCCTTTTGAACGTGTCTTCTCTTTGGAGTGTAGCCTCATTGACTAGTCACTGCAAGGAGTAATGCACAGTCATTTTCCAATTCAATTTGCGGATTGTGAAGAGTGTGAAATCAAGTCAGGCAAACCAAATCCCTCGCTGAATTCTATATTCACAGCTATTCAGGATGACACCACTTTATGAAGTCCTATTGTTTTTGCTTTCCTACCTTGTGGGGGCCACTGGACATGGGGATGGATACTGAGGAGAATGTCCAGGTTCATTTGAATGTGGATATATTGGCTTATTGGCCGTACAGAATTGTGATGATACCCTGAAATCCAACTACAGGATAGAGGGAAATGGTTTGTTTTTATCCGCATACTATTATTCAGATTAGAGACAATGATTTCTTGAAGCTACTGCATTCCAGAAGTTGTGAAGGCCTTCAGATATAATCATACATTTCTTCCCACCTTTCATTTTGCTGCTTTTACTATAGAATTAATTCTTTACACCCCTCTTCAGGTGTAACAGTTCCCTCCATGTCAGGACCCCGACATATGTTCTTAATTATACACATTGCTCTCACTACGATCTCTACTACAAGCCTTTCATCACACAAGATAATGTGAGTTCTTTGGCAGCGTGTACAAAGGTCCTGCTTCCGATTAAAGACATGCCTGATGCTGCTGACCCATTCTCATTCCTAATCTCTGATATCATCACACAAGTGGATGTATCAGATGAATGTGCACATTGTCACCACAAGAAAATTAGAGGACAGTGTCAACTTGAAAGCAAAGGCAGATTTTTGTGTGCTAATGGTAAGCTGCTAGAAAAACTGGAAACACAAGCACACACAAGTTCTCTGCGCTTATATATAGTTGTTGCTTTCGTTTTGGTAGGTTCTGTGATATTTCCTTCTATATATATTTGTGTAGCACTGCCTAGTTCATTGAACTTAAAATTTAAAATGAGCCAAGACCAGTTCTCTCTTGTTGTCTGTCTTTAATATTCCGAATTTAGTATTGTTGAAATTGGTGGCTTGGTTTTTATCAAGCATGAAAAGTGAATAGTTGCTGCATGTGGGAAGATGCACATGCGGTATTGCTTTTCCACATTTGTTGCGCCAAGCATCTATTGCATTTAATGGTTTCCTTTGACAATCATGCTTGGTACATAATGCCATAAATGTGTTTTTTTGACAGCATCTATTTTGTATGAAGCTTATGCCTGCCTATATCAAGGCGTGGAGATGGAGCTTCAGGACTTAAGCCTTAGGGCCTCGTTTGGTTTGCTCATTTGAGGATGAAGCCTTTAATTTGAGCTTCATTTTTGAGAATCCATTTAATTTAGTTAGGCACTCAACAAATTAGGTACCACATTTGCTTAGGTTGGTTCATAGAGAGTTTGTTTTGGTTTTCTTTGTACTCTCTATTTGTGTTTGAGTGTATACACGTGTGAAAATACCAAGAAGTATTTTAAGTTTATTTAAGATTTGAGTTTCAGGTGGAGTGTAATTTTTATTTTATCTCCATTTTGTTTTCTTAATAGAATTTGTTTGTCACCTTTGATGGTAGAGGTAGAACTTAAGCTAAATCATTTTAAATTTCTCATGTCATTTGTTATTACGCCTTCCCTATTGTATTTGTTCTTGTGGTACTTTATTTCACAAGTATTTGCTTTATTTAAGAGGTTAGGTGATCGATTTGTTATTATTGTTGGATGGCAAGAGTTGTCTAAAATTGTTAGGGTAACACTCGATTTCGCACGTGTTTTTTCTCGGCATAATATTTTATCATCATACTTGTTTGAATTTGCAAAGGCAAAAGTAGCATTGCATGATTTTTCATTCACAAGCATTATGCAAGACATGGGGTACTGGGATGGGCTAAAATTGCAATTTCGTGGAACGGATTGAGAAGTTGTCTTTATTAATTCAAGTCTTTGAGAAAGAGAAAAAAAAAAATTATGTGCCAAGAAAATGATTGCAACATCCCAGTGAGAGTAATAGAAAGGGCATTGCGAGGAATTCTTGTGCCTTGAGGATCATTTGTTCGTGGGAGCCACAAATGTGGCCTTCTTTGGCATGCATCGGTAGTTTTCCATTAATGTTCCCTTCCTCCTCCTGCTTATCTATCATCCTCGTGACAGTTCTCAACATTCATAACATTTACTAGATTTATACTTTTTAATCTAATGGCGAGGAGTTTAAGTAACATACATAAAGTCTTAAGTTTGTTAAGTTTCATCTTGAATTAGGAAAATAATAGGCATGGGAAAACAAGAGAGAAAGACAAAGAAAATATTGGAAGAAAAATGTTTGTTAATCTTATGTTGTCGAATACAAATGAACCAACGCCTATTTATAGGCTAGGCAGAGAATCATGACAATAATGAGAAAATAAACCTAATAACAAATTGAATCAATTTAAATCAATCTTGAATATAATCTACGATATACTAGGATATTATAATATCTTAATATATTCTAATAGGCGAACGAGTTCATAGAAGCAACCACTGAAGTTCATGGTTCCTAGAAGTCTTTGACCTTCGTTTGAGCCTCTTTGATCTTCCATCAATGTCACACAGCTCGATGCAAATCAAGTCTCATCACGGGATCAATATCAAATGCTTGACTACCACTTGGCAGAAGCAATTCCTAGAAGCAACCACTGAAGTTCCTAGTTTCCGGAAGTCTTCGACGTTCGTTCGAGCCTCTTCGATCTTCCTTCAACGTCGTAGCAAATGGCTCCAAATCAAAGTCATAAGGCTACATCAACAAACTCAATTAGAGTTTAATCACTGCTTAACCACCTTAAACTCTAAGGTAGAAACTAAACAAAGCCACAAGACAATATCAAGAAACCCCAATTTGGGGGAATATTAATTTTCAATGCCAAATCAAGGCAAATTTGAGAGTGAAATTAGGGGTTTTGAAGAATTTTGGTTGTACGAAAATTTAGGAATTATAGATATGAGTTCGAAAGAACTCGAGGTAGCAGAAGTAAGTCAGGTTGTCAGGGTGGGTACCATTGCTCTGATACCATGTTAAGTTTCATCATGAATTAGGAAAATAATAGGCATGGAAAACAAGAGAGAAAGACAAAGAAAATATTGGAAGAGAAATGTTTGTTAATCTTATGTTGTCGAATACAAATGAACCAACGCCTATTTATAGGCTAAGCAGAGAATCAGGATAATAATGAGAAAATAAACCTAATAACAAACTGAATCAATTTAAATCAATCTAAATCAATCTTAAATATAATCTACGATATGCTAGGATATTATAATATCTTAATATATTCTAATAGGATATTAGAATATCTCAATATACTCTAACAAAGTTCAAATTTCATTCAATGTAATTTTTGAAATACTAAAAAATTATACTTCTTAAAAACTAAATAATTGTTTCATTCTCAAATTCTGTTATGCAGGTAATCGAAGTTGGGTTGTGAAGATGGGACTGGGACTAGGACTCGGGACTGGGTAACGTACATATATTGTTCATCATTTTTTTCGTATATAATAATCCTCTGAATCATGCTTTATCAGTGTGCAAAATCCAATGAGTTCTTTTATAATTTTCAATACACAACCTCATCTTTTCTTTTTATCTCTGTTGTTCTCCGATTTGAAAAGAGAATTTCCAAATATATTAAAAAATGATGGAGGCTGATTCTTGCACTCCGAACTCAATTATAATGCACCTCACACACGACTGATCAGCAAAGCAGTTTTCAATACATTTTGTACCCAAGCCATGTTCAGGCTCCCTTCTAATTCTTGTTCTTGCTTAATTTCTCGTGTCTTGGCTTAATATATTTTGCTAGCTATTCTTAGTCATTTCTTATTATGTTTCTGTGCATGACATTACTTTCTCAATGTTCTAAATTCATTGACATCTCCCGCTGTTACGGTTGCTCTAGCGCTAACAATGGTCAGGTTGTACTACACAAAATGGAAGAAGCAAAGTCCAACCAATCTACTAGTTGATGATGCCTTTTTGGAGAGACACGGTCACCTTCAAATCAAGAGGTATAGTTGTTTTCGAGATGAAAAAAGTGACCAACTCCTTCAAAGACAAATTAGGCCAAGGTGGATTCAGCAGTACATACAAAGGACAATTACAAAATGGACGCTATGTTGCAGTGAAGATCTTAAGCAAATTGAAAGGTGACGGTCAGGAATTCATCAATGAAGTTGCTAGTTTGAGCTTAACTTCTCATGTTAACATCGTTTCTCTTATGGGGTTTTGCTTTGAAGGTGATAAACGAGCTTTGATTTACGAATTCATGCCTAATGGATCCCTTGAAAAGTTAATCTACGAAGAAAATGTTCAGTTGGAGGATTGCCAAACTTTGTATGATATTGCAATTGGCGTTGCTCGAGGACTAGAATACCTTCATAAGGGATGCAATACCTGCATTTTGAAATAAAGCCTCATAACATTTTCTCGGATGAGAATTTATGCCCTAAAATCTCAGATTTTGGACTTGCAAAAGTTTGCACAAGAAAAGAAAGTATGGTATCAATATTTGGTGTCAGGGGAACTGCACGGTATATTGCACCACAAGTATTTTCTAGGAATTTTGGTGCAGTATCACATAAGTCAAATGTTTACAGTTATGGAATGATGGTGTCAAAAATGGTCAGCAGAAGAAAAAAATATCAAAGTTGAAGTAAACACTTCTATTGAATTGAGTGAAATATATTTTTCTTATTGGATATACAATCGCCTTGTGTCAAATCAGGAGCTTGGTCTTCGAAGTGTAAGAAATGAAAGTGATATGGAAACGGTGAAAAAGATGACATTAGTGAGCTTATGGTGCATTCAAACCAATCCTGGAAGGAAGGGTTGAGTTGTTGCAATTGCCACACCATTTGTCATCGTAGTTTTATATGTTGCTGTATTTTATTGCCTTTGTATCTATGATGTTCTTTTTCTTTTGAAAGGTGTGATTTTTCTTTCTTTTCTTTTTAATTGGGTACATGTATGATTTTTCCTTTTTTTGATAAGTGATTGCCTCGAAGGCTTGAAGGTAGCAATGATTACTATGTACTGTAAATATTTTTATGCATTTTAAAATTTAAGTGATGGGTTTTCTTACATTAAGTGTGAGACAAATCTCTAACAAGCAATAGTTGATTAATTAGTAAGCGATGGATGATTAATGTATGTACTAACACTTTGGACACAATGTAAGTGAACATATATTAAGAAGTTCTTCTTAGCTGAAGAACGATGGTCAAACATGCCTCTGCCGGTGGCAGAATAGCTTCCGAGAAAATTTGCAAAGACACTTTGATGTTTAACCTAAAAATTTAAGTACTATTCAAATTCAAAATAGTAACCTCATACCCTCCTATTTAAAAGGTGAAACCTCCACCAGCAGAAGGGGGACGCTCCCATGAGTTCATGGAATGTGGGAGACGGTTCAAATTTAGATCCTATGGAAAGGATCTGGCCAAGTATAGTGTGTGATTAACCTTACATTTTAGCCATATTGATTAAAAAAAAGGGTTAAATGTGGTTAGTATTCAGCAACACCTCACAGAGTCGTTTAGTCACACTTTTTAATGTGGTTGCTGGTTAGCAACACTAATTAAATATGGCCAATTTTATTATGACAAGATTCATCCCCCATTTAGTTAGTTACATAATTTCAATTAATCATAAATCTAACATCGATCATTTATTCATATGAATAATTTATTGTTCTTTTTTTAGTAAAATTAATTATTATTCTTTTCCTTCTCTTAGTATCGTCAATTATAACAATAATTATATAATGTTTAAAACTCTTGATTGACTGAATAATTACATGATAAATTTATAAATAAAAAAAATTGTACAAAAGTCTACTTTATGTATAAAAATCTATTCCATGTGAATAATAAATAGCAAAGTTAATAAAAGTCTAAAATTGTTTCAGCAAAGGATATTATGTGTTACATTTTTCCCCCTTAATTTAGGTTATTGCTCGAATTTTAGTAAGTAAAATATGTCACATGAGATGCTTCACTAATAAAATAATCCAGATTAAATTTAACAACTAAAGTGTTACGTTTTGATAAACTTTTAAAGTGGAGATTACTTTTAGAAAAGTGTTAGAACTTCATCATAAGTCAAATATATATATATATNTTTTCACCTTTTTCCTGACTTGACTTTGATGCTGCCTTATTTGAAGCGCCATTCAGGACTTAGACGACGTACTTGAATGGGCTGAACTGAAACTGCATTTGGGTAGAATGAATTTAGAGAAATTTATATGCTTTGAGAGCAAGAAAAATATTTTGCTCTGTTTCATCACTTAATGCATCATTGTTGTGTGTTATTATTGATTATTATTACTTTCTCTAAATTTTTAGTATAATAACTACTGATGTCTAAAAGCATAAAAATATTTTTGAAAGTTCTAAAAATTTCTTTCAAAGTTGCTAGGCAAACTACAGGGCGGAACATTTATTCTTTCTGTTATTTGTGTCATAGACAATGATACTTTAAAATAAAGATCACACTTAAAAAAAAATTAAAATGAGAAGCTCACTCTTAAATTAATAAAGTAAAAATAAATAGGAGTGGGTAAAAAAAATTCCACTTTTGTTAGAAAAGAGAAAGTATATCATTAGCCACATCTAGAATATCAACTAGCCGATTTCCCAGAAGTGTTTAAGTATATCAACTTTAAGTGACTTATTTCTCGTATGGAATGGATTATCTCATATATAATTTTTCACATGATAAAATTATATGTAATATCTCAGTATTAATTGAAAAGATGTGACCAACATATGGCATAACCAATAAAAAAAATTGATAGTAAGAGATTAAACATAACTTTGTCATGTAAAAATTGGACATGAAAAGATGTATTCTGTAACTTACAATAGTTGTAGAATTACTTACAGTTTGTTTGTCATATGAAATTGAGCATATAACTGCAATTTATGATTACCTTTAAATTCCAATTTCAATGTCTAGCATAACATACAAAATTAGAATTACAATGTCGCGAACCAATTTCATAAAAAAACAACTATATGATGAGCTTTCCTTAATTCTTATCTTATATATAGCATAAGAATTATTAATTTTAAAACTCATTAAATGTCTTTATCATCAAAGTTTACATGACTCTCTCTTTTTCACCTTTATTGGTTAAATATCATATTTATTAAAATTTAATATTTTTCAAAAAATATTTTTGATGAGATATTTTCATAAAATATTGTATATAGACTATTCATAAATTCTAATTTACTATTTTATATAACTTTTAGAACAAATTATAATAAAAATATCATCGTAATATAAAAATAATTATTAATATTTTAATAATTTCAAATTTTGAACCACACATTTAAATAACAAAATTTAATCTAAAATTAAAAGTTATAATTTACGCTCCAATTCTTTAACAAACTCAAATATTGCATTTAATATTCTAAGTCAATTAGCGAATGTGGAGGAAGCTTTGACTATTGCTTGGTCTTGGGTTTCACGATGGCTTCAATTGTGTTAGTCTACGTCTTGGGGGTAGTATTTTTCTTGTATCATTTTTGTGTTTTTAATCTCTTTGAGTTAAGACCTTAATTTGTTGTTGATTAGATACTATTTCTCCCTAAAAAAAAAACATGCGTTTTATCTCTTTTAAAGATTTTTTCAATGAAATTTTTAATAAGGTTTGACTTTCAGCTTGTTCAGTGGCTTTGGGGGTGGAGGTTAGGTTCAGTCTTGAGGTGTTTTGGTTCATTGTGGGTGGTTGTGTGTTTGGTTGTGGTGTTGTCGTGCATTCGTGTTGGTTGTTGTGGTTATGTTTGTGTTCTTGGAGACTTTGATTGTCTTTTCTTTACCTATTTGGATGTGCTAATAAAGCTTGGTTACTTATAAAATAAATTATATTCTGAGTCAATTGCAATTATAAAATAATTGAAACTAAAACAAAAATTTTATATTATAATTCCAATACCAAACTCAACCACATTTTAAAAAATGTGGACAGTTGATGTTTCAAATGCAACGTACATTCAAATTGTTTTTATAACTAAAACAGAAGTCGTGAATTGTGGCCTCTACTTGGACCATTACAAATGCTTCTCTTAGAAGAAAATAACATGAGCAGAGGAAAAGAGTTTACAGACAGGAATATGTTTGTATATTTTGAGTTGTTTATGGAGGGTGAGCCTATTTATAAATTGGAAATTCAACGGCTAAAAATAAATTATAATCAACATAATCAAATCAAGGATAATCAAATCAATCATATCATTAACATCCCTCTCAAACTCAAGTAGGCTTTGATGAAACCAACTTGAGTTTGGAGACCAAAGTGTGGAAGCGACCAGGATGATGTGCTTTAGTGAATATGTCAGAGGGTTGGTCAAGAGTCCCAATTGAAATGAGGCGAAGGGCACTATGCAAAATGTGTTGACGAATGAAGTGACAATCAATCTCAATGTGTTTGGTGCGTTCATAGAAGACATCATTATGAGCAATTTGAATAGCTGCGATTGTCACAATATAGATCAGTAGCAGAGGATTGAGAGATGCCTAGGTCATCAAGGAGCCAGCGTAACTAAAGGAGTTCAAAAGTGATGTCGGCAAGAGCTCGATATTCAGCCTCAGTACTGGAGTGGACAGTCAATGTTTGTTTCTTGCTTCGCCATGAAATAAAGGAGTCACCGAGGAAGATGCAATAGCCTGTGGTAGAACGACGATCAGTGGGATCACCACCCCAATCAACATCAGAGTAGGCGCAAAGGGTTAACAAAGAGTAGGCAGAGAAGTGGAGCCCATAAAACAATGTTCCTTTGACATAGCGGGGAATGCGAAGAACTGCAGCATAATGAGTAGATCATGGAGCGGTCATAAATTGATCGATCAAGTGTACTGCATATGAAATGTAGAGTGAGTAATAGTTAGGTAGATCAAGCTACCGACAAGCTGTCTGTATAGAGTGGGATTATCAAGTGTGGTTCCATCTATAGGTGTAAAGCGAACATTAGGTTCTAGAGGAGTGGATTTTGTGCGACTATATGTGAGACCAACTCGAGCAATAAGATCACATGCATACTTGGCCTGAGATAGATAGATACCATCAGTAGAGGAAAGAACTTTAAGACCTACAAAATAATTGAGAGGGCCAAGACCCTTCATTTCAAAGTGGCGGCTCAAGGATGCTTTAAGATCAGCGATGCTTGAGATGTCATCTCCAGTAATAATCATGTCATCAACATAAATTAATAGTAACATAGAGCCTTGATTTGTTCGACAAATGAAGAGAGCAGAGTCATGTGGACTAGAAGTGAATCCAAGTTGACTAACAGTAGAACTGAATTTGGCAAACCAAGCACGGGGAGCCTGCTTAAGACCATATAAGGCCTTACGGAGAAGACAAACCTTGTTTGGTGGACAAGTGTATCCTTGAGGATGTTTCATATAGACTTCTTCCTCTAAGTCACCATTAAGGAAGGAATTTTTCACACCCATTTGACTAAGAGCCCATTTCTGAGTGGTCGTAATTGCTAAGAGAGCACGTACAGAAGTGATTGATAAGTGTCATATTTTGATATTTCTAGAAGCTTAATTGACACTTATCCACTTTGTTTTACATGAATTTACGAACTTATTCCCCATTTTCACACAATTTTATTAACATCTAATAGATATATACATTTATGAACAAATTGATACATTCTTGTCAAAAAATTCTCAGAAAGTCAAAAAAGGATTACAAGGCAGAAGAAAACAAGGTCAAGCGGGATTTTATTGAAAGATGGAGCCAACCTGAAGCTCAACCGCTCAGCGACCTCACCAACCCGCTGAGCGGTCCGACCTAACCTTCTAGAAAACAGTTGCCACAGAAAACCAACCCGTTGAGCAGACTCACCAATCCGCTGAGTGGCATAAGCGTGGCCTATATAAAGGCAGGCACCCCTGCAGCTCATATCATCAATTTTCATTCATTCCTAATACATTATACACTTCATATTTAAGAATAGGGAGGAGGGTTAGGAGCTAGAGAATACCTCAGAGGAAGTAAAGGGGAGAGATTCCAAAGGGTCGTGCTTACAGTGGTGGCGTGGAAACAGACCACCGTTGTTTGCCGATCCGCTGCTTCCTTTGATTCTCTAGTAAGCTTGTAAACTATCCATGTCTATGGATAGCTAACTTTCCTATTGTTGGGATTTGATGAGTTTTATTACCTAAATGTATCCGTCTTGACTTTTGTTATATGAATCTATGATTGTTCTATGATTTTAATGATTTGATCTTATACTTAATGCTAGTCTTGGCTTAGCTTATTAAAGCTTGATTTGAGACTTAATTGTGTGAGTGAGAGCTACACCATTGAGTTATAACCAAATTAGGTTTTAATCTTGTTATTCTAAGCTTGATGTTCTGCTTAATCGTTTGTCAATGAAAATTGCAATCATTAAGTCAGATCTAGATCAATTCATCTAAGTCTTAGTTGTCATAATTGGAATGAGGAATTAGTCGTTTTAACATCAGAATTAATGTCGATCTACTTTGTTAAATTGTGCAAGATATTGGCAAGATAACATTGAAAAGTCGAGTGATCTTAACACGCTAGTAATAGGTGATTAAGTTAAGAACTGGTGGCGATAAAATCAAGAATTCATAGATCATATCTACAAAGTTATTGGATACATGAAAGTAACATTACAAATCAAATCCCGACATCTTTCTTTGCTGTTCGAACTCAATTTTATTTGCTATTTACACTTTTAATTAATTTCTTTGCCAATTTCTCAAACAAACTAACCATCTTTTATTGCTTAAATTATTACAACTCAAAGAATGACTTTTAAAGCATCAGTCCCAGAGGACGACAACCCTTCCACTGTGCTACAATTGAATCCCTTGAGGATTTGAAAGCAAACAGTAGATGGTTAAAACAATAGAGAATGAGAAAATAAAGCTTTCAACAGTGATGCAGGCAATAGGGGCAAATGTCTCCCCATATTCAATGCCATATTCTTGAGTAAATCCCTTAGCAACCAAGCAATCTTTATATCATTCAACAGATTCATTGGAGTGGGTCTTGATCTTGTACACCCATTTACATCCCACAAGCATCTTATCAAAAGGTTGATCAACCAGGTCCCAAGTATGGGTATCTTCTAATGCTTGTAACTCTTCTTTCATAGCATGTTGCCAAAGAGGATCTGTGGATGCTTCTTTATAGGACTGCGGCTCATGTAAGTGAAACATGTAGAAAAACAATGATAATCACAGAGATATGAAGGTGGATTTCTTACCCTGGTTGGAAGATCCAAAGAATCATGAGAATGTGGTACAAGATCCACGTTCGGGATAAGGTCAGTAGGAGAGGTTGAAACATCAGAAGGAACTGTGAGCTCAGGAGGAGAACCTGCATCAAAATCGCTAGGAAAAAAGGTCAACAAAGGAGTTGGTAAAGAAAGGACTTGTGGTAGTGGGAACAAACTTGAAGGAAGATAAAGATGAGAACTTGTGGTGTTCCTAAAAGATAACATGGCGGGAAATACGGATGCGTTGAGAGTGTTCTATCCCATAGCCAAAGAAAGCAACAAAGTCGAGCATGTGGTTCAAGTTTAGTGTATTCATGTGGTTGAAGAAGTACAAAACATGCACAACCAAACACTTTTAAGGGGTTGTAATCAGGAGGAGTGTGGTGGAGACACTCAAAGGGAGAACCAATAGCAAGAGTAGATGATGGTAGGCGATTAATAACATAGATAACAGTAAGGGCAGCTTCACCCCAAGCTCGCTCAGGATAAGAAGAGGAGATAAGCATAGCACAAATAGAGTCAAGAATGTGACGACGCTTCCGTTCCGCACGTCCATTTTGTTGAGAGGTACCAGGACAAGAAAATTCAGATAGAGTTCCCTATTCACTAAGAAATGTCAAAAGCTTTGAGTCACGATATTCCATGACATTATCATGTCAAAATACTTTAATCACTTTTGAAAACTGAGTTTTAATCTTCTTGGCAAAATTAATACAAATTTCAGGCAGTTCGTGATAATTTTTCATTAGATATATCCAAGTATAATGGGAATGATCATCAATAAAAATGACAAACTATTGAGATCTGCCCATTGTAGGAGTGGGAGCTGGTCCCCAAATATCAGCGTGCGCTAAATCAAAAGGAGAGTTAGAAATATATGTGCTTTTATTAAAAGATAAAGCTGGTTGTTTAGCAGTTTGACAAGAAATGCAAATAAAAGATTCATTACTAATATGTCCTAAAATTCCTGTACAAAGGAGGTATGAAGTCAACTATTATGTTTCATGGTTGGTTCACATGATGTCAACTGATCCCAAATAGCTTCCATTTGGGCTAAAAATTCATAAACAGCTTGTCCAAGCCCTTGTTTTAGACTATGAAGTTCCTTTAACAATTGATATTGATGCGATAAATTAGAAATAGTGTAACAATTTTTCAGATGATCCCATACCTCTTTGGCGGTGTCAAAATGGCCAAATTGAAGGCAAATGCTTGGTGTAGAGGTATTGCGTAACCAAGTGGTAATTTGGTGGTTCTTGTTGTCCCATTCTTCTAATTCATAGGCAAAAAATGCATCAGTGTCATCTTCTAATTTGATAGGACATGTTATCACCAATCACATATCGCCAAAGTTTGCGCCCTTTCAAAAAACCACGCATTGCTTCAACCCAATGGATGTAATTAGAACCATTAAGGGTAACCGGAATTAGGTGGGCAACATCTGTCTTATCCATGGCAAGAGTCAAAAAAATAGCAAAGGCAAAAAATTAAAAAAAATGCATGTTCGGAAAAGAATTAACAAAAAAGGATTGGAAAAATGGATTCATCTCACAAAAAAACCTAAGGAAGGGTTGGCTTAAGTGTCACGCCAGCAGTAACAAACACGTGGTAGATGACAGGTGGACAGTGTGGCGCCACGTCAGCGGTGTGGTCAACGCCCACGGAGCCAGTCAACGGACCTGGCGGGCAGGTCAGAAAGACGGGTAGGACTACGGTGTGGTGGGCTTGGCGGTTTTGTTTCTGTTGGGCTGGGGTGTGGTGGGCTTGGCGATTTTGTTTTTGTCTTTCTTCTTTTTTTTTATTTGGGTTGGGGGCTGCTGAGGGAGAAAAAAAGAAAATTAAAAGAACAAAAAATTGAACCTGGGTTCGGCTTAGACTAGAGGCACGTGCGAGAGGGAGTGCAGACCCAATGGCGCGCAGAGCTCAGTGCAGCAAACGTTGGGAGGCACGTGTGGAAGTGTGCGGAGTCGGAACGACACCAAATTTTGGTGGTGAGTGCGGCAGGGGGCGGCGGGTACGGGGGGTGTCGGCGGTGAGAATAGAAAACAGGTCTCGGGAGGCAAAAAAATCAAAGAAAATTGAGCATTATGTGGGAGAGAGAACTTTGCTTACTGATACCATGTTAGAAGAAAATAACGTGAGCAGAGGAAAAGTGTGAGCCTATTTATAGGCTGGAAATCCAACGGCTAAAAATCAAATTACAATCAATCAAATATTTACAAGATCAAAATATAATCAAATCAAGGATGATCAAATCAATCATATCATTAACAGCTTCCATGTCTAGTATTATAATTATAAGGGTTTGTGTGTGCAAATATTTATTTACAGCATAATCAGCAATATTTAAATTGGAACTATATTGTTTAAAATGTAGTTTTCATTGTATTGGCCCATTTTAGATGAGTAATAATATTATAGATTTGGGTTCAATCTTACACTAGACATGATGTTTTCCATTAATTTTTATAATATATACATGTTTGTAATTAAAGAAAAAAAATGATCCACAATAATGTTATAAATAGAATTCATGGTAAAGCTGAGAATATAATATCATTACTCATTTCAAATCAATGTAAAAAACTTCACACGTACTTGTCAACCGGGTCAACTTTTGTTTTGCTGTGTAATCTTGTCTGGTTAAATCTACTCTCCCATACAATATTTATCCGCGCCCTTTTCATAGTCTTCCTTTGTTTTCCTAGTCAACTTGCGTATCCAGTGGTTCATTAGTCAAAGAAAATAAAAAGTAAAAATGAGAAAAAGAAAGATTGTTCAAGTTATAAGTAGGGGCGGCATAGGAACGTGAAGAAAGTGCATGAACAATTGGCACAACTTCGCCTTCACCACATTAATAAAGTAGAGAGAGTAAGGAGGGAGGTTGTTGAATCAATAGTTTCATTTTGCTCAAAAATTAAGTTGGGGGAATTTGCTATTATGGCCCCACTTTATTTGTTCCGCTACTTGATCATTTTTTCTCTCCTTTGTCTGATTGTGTCCGCTGGGTATGGAAATGGGTACCAAGACAACTGCCCACGCTCCTTTAGCTGTGGGCGCTTTGGGAATTTCCAATACCCATTCACCAAGGCAAAACACCCTGAATGCGGCTTGCTATTCATACATGACTGTGCCAAGGACTATGATTTGTCCAAAAAATTCAACCTCGAGAAGAATGGAAGAACTCTAAACCTTACGGGCGTCATTCAGCAGAACAAGGTCATTACCGTTTTCGACGATGATTTCCACACGCGTTTGGAGCATAACACGTGTGACGCTATAAACACTAGCTATAGCGTTCCTTCCCCTTCTCCATTGGTCTCTGTTTATATCAAACACAATGTAACGCTCTTCCGATGCAAACAATCCCTCAATATCACGGCCCCTGAAAATTATCTTCGAGAAAATTGTGGTGACCACGATTTCTATTATGACAAGAGCTATGCATCGACTCCTAGCAAAATGGATGCTCGCAGCTCTTTCTCAAACTGTTCGGTTGTTCAGTTTCCCTCAAAAGGCGTGACTAATAATAGCACAGACATTCTATCATTTGTATCTGCTGATATGATTCTTGAAGTAGCACTATCTGATACTTGTGATAAGTGCTACAATCACAGAGGAGGCCAGTGTCAACTTGACGCCGCTGACAAGTTTTTCTGTGATCAAGGTACACTGTCTCTAGAGGATTAACTATGATAATATTGATGTGCCTAATGAGTGTTGAATGTTAATTGACTTCGTGTTTCTTCTTTTTTAACTGTATAGAAAAATTATTTTTCATACAGACAGTTGGACATATCATACTTTAATATAGACGTTAAGTCTCTCTTTTTATTTTTGTTATATGGATATTTTAATTTTGGAAAAGTATCAGTATGGATGCATACCACGTTGTGGGTATGTTTGGGGTACATATATACTCAATTTTTTTTTAAAAATAAAACAGATGAGTACGCGCTGACCAAAACTACATTGTTTTTTTTAAAAAAAATTTGACTTATTAATCTGACCTTAGTAAAAAGACGTAATATCCTAATTCATCCTTCAATCCTCTACGCTTCTTCCTTTAATTTGCCCCCTCCAATTTTCTCCATCCACTCCTCTTATGATTCCTCTTCTTGTTTGACGCCCTTGTCTCTGGCGCAACCATGTCTTTGGCGAGTTCTCGTTCCTCTTCTCCTCCTCTACGATTAGCGTTGTTTCAACTTCCTCTTCACTTCTGCATTTTTTTAAGAAAGAATTAAAGAAATATGATCTTGATTTTTTCTTATATTGTTGGTTTTCAATTGGATATTTACAATTAGTTATATAGTGAACTTTTTTATTATATGTAATTTATTAAATTTATACACACACACACGTATATATTCAGTGTACTCATACCTTATTTTTTTAAAAATTTCGTATCTTGCACTCATATCTATATCACGTAACGGTACTTGTGCATCATAACCTCTCACACACATCACATTATATGAGTGTGAAGCCCATAATGTATGTGAGAGAAAAAACTTTGTGTCTACACCAAAGTTGTGTACAAATAGCACTACTCATAGAAATATGTTTTGTGATTTATATTTTTACACATTTTTTAAATGTTGGTTATTTAAATACTACATACTACTTAATTCATCCATTTTTGAAAATTTTTACAACTAAATTCATCAATTTTCTTTTATCATTTCATGTTTTATATGATCGTAAAAAACTTATTATTAGTCAAATCATTGAAAGAGCTAACTTATATGAAGTTTAGAGATTTGTGGAACATTTGAGCTTACTATGTACCTCTCTATAAATATTGTATTTAAAAATATTAATTTATCATATTAGACAATATAATACATAAATATGTCACATTATATCATGAAATAATAATAAGATTTGATTAATTTAATTATAAAAATTATAAAAAATAAACAAATAAAGTAGCATGAGAAACCACAATTTTTCAATAGCACGCGCTCAAAGAGTTCACAAGTTCAGAGAATTTTACTTTGATCTTTCAAGACTAGTTTTGAGTTTTAAAAATTGATTTTGTTTAATATAACTAACTTGATTTGTTTCATCTAACATGATGCTGTAGCTATGTTCAATAGAAGTTCGGCTGTTAAAACTAAATATTTGCTTCATTTTCAGCTTCTGCAGGTAGTGCGAGTTGGGTTGTGAAGATGGCACCTGGACTCGGACTGGGTAATGTAGATGGATTGCTCATCATTTTTCAGCAGCGAAGCTTGCCTTTCATATATAATATTCTTCTGCGTAGTATTTTATCAGTGTTTAAAATGAGTTATTCTTTTGTACTCCATGGTATAAAAGAACCATGCTCCATACACCATCTTTTACCATTAAACAATTTTAAAACTCGTGTAAAATAATAGGACCCACAGAAATAAAAGGTTGAGATGATAAGTGGTACACAACAATTTCTTTCATAGTGGATACAAGTATTTTCTGTATTTCTCGTGTAAAATTCAATGAGTTCTTTTGTCTTTTTCAATTAACACCTCTTATTTATTTATTATTTTAGCTTAATATAGTTTTGCTAGCGACTATTAGCCATTACTCGTAACCTTCAAAATTTATTAACTTAAACTCTTGAAGGATATAAAATTAATATTTACTCTGTTTCTTTGCGTGACATTATTTTCTCGTAGTTCTAAATTCATTAACCTCTCTGGCTATTACAGTTACACTGATGTTGGTATTGATCGCACTTTACTACACAAGACGTAAGAAGCAAAATCCAGCCGATCTACTAGTTGATGCCTTCTTGGAGAGACATGAGCACCTTCAAATCCAGAGGTATAGTTATTCTGAAATGAAGAAAGTCACCAACTCCTTCAAAAACAAATTAGGTCAAGGTGGATTCGGCAGTGTATACAAAGGTCAACTACAGGATGGGCGCCATGTTGCGGTGAAGATCCTAAGCGAATTGAAAGGTGACGGTCAGGAGTTCATCAATGAAGTTGCAAGTATGAGCAGAACTTCTCATGTTAACATTGTTTCTCTTCTTGGCTTTTGCTTTGAAGGGTCCAAACGAGCTCTAGTTTACGAATTTATGCGTAATGGATCCCTTGAGAAGTTAATCTATGAAGAAAATGCTAAGTCGGATGATTGTCAATTGGATTGCCAAACTTTGTATGATATTGCAATTGGTGTTGCTCGAGGACTAGAATACCTTCATAAGGGATGCAATACTAGGATTCTGCATTTTGACATAAAGCCTCATAACATTCTCTTAGATGAGAATTTTTTCCCCAAAATCTCAGATTTTGGACTTGCAAAAGTTTGCACAAGAAAAGAAAGTATGGTGTCGATATTTGGTGCAAGGGGAACTGCAGGGTATATTGCCCCAGAAGTGTTTTCTAGGAATTTTGGTGCAGTATCACATAAATCAGATGTTTACAGTTATGGAATGATGGTGTTGGAAATAGTTGGGAGAAGAAAGAATATCAAGGTTGAAGTAAATGCTTCAATTGAATCAAGTGAAATATATTTTCCTCATTGGATATACAATCGCATTGTGTCAAATCAGGAGCTTGGTCTTCAAAGTGTAAGAAATGAAAGTGATAACGAAACAGTGAGAAAAATGACAATGGTGAGCTTATGGTGCATTCAAACCAACCCTTCACATCGACCATCGATAAGTAAGGTGGTGGAAATGCTGGAAGGAAGAGTTGAGTTACTGCAATTGCCTCCTAAACCATTTTGGTTTTCTCCTTCAACCTCTCCACAGCATTTATCATCGTAGTTGAGTTGAGTTGATTTTTTCTCTTCTTCTTGATAAGTGATTGCCTTGAAGGTAGCAATGATTACTAGTGGTACCATTGATATTCTACAGATGTTAAGATCTTTGGTGATTGTTTTTCTTACATTAAATGTGACACTAATCTTTATAACAAGCAAAAGTTGATTAATAAGTGATAGATCTTCCACGAACCTTCAAGCACGTGCACATGAGGTTTGGCTTAGGCTAAAGCCTAAAACTTGTTAACTAATGCATGACTTAATTCAACAGTGGGGTATTGTTTTTGGTTGTCAAACAGTACGTTCTTCTATTTCAATAGTATGCAAGAGGATGCCTGCGTAGAGATAATCTTCAATATAAGAACCGATTATGTTTTATGAGGAAAGAAGAGAGTAAAAGGCATGTTGGCCTGTGTTAGAATGCTATACATTTTTCTGCACATGCATTACTTTTTGAACATAAGGAACAATTTATACAACATGTACAAAAAAATGTGAAGAAACTAGTAAGTATACAAGACATGAAAATAGGCCGGGATTATTTGATTCCCATAATCAGTGGGGGATCGGATTTGAAATTCCACAAATCCAGAATCATTTTTCAATTCAAGTTGCGTATCAAGCACGTCAAGTTGGTTTTGAAATGTGAAGTGTGTTAAACAAGTATTAGCAAACTTCACTTGCTTAAGGGAATCCATTCCTGTTGAGTACAATGCAATTCAGGATGGCTCCAGTTTATGAATTTATATTCCTTTTGTTCTGTCACCTAATGCTACTTCTCGTTGCTAATGGATATATTGGCAACATCAGCTTCCCTTACACTACAACACAACGCCAGGAATGTGGCTTATTGGCAATACAGAATTGTGATGAGCCACTGAAGCCTAAAAGGATCCAACTACAGATTAAAGGGAAATGGTTTGGTGTTCTTCGCCAACCTCAAAATACCCCTAGTACTACTCGTACTATTATTCACATAAGAGACAACGATTTCTTTAAGGTTATGGAATCAAAAAGTTGTGAAGCCTTCAGATATAATTATGCACTTCCTCCATCCTTTCATTTTGCTTCTTTTAGTATGGAATTCAAAGCAACCCTGTTCAGGTGCGACCGCGCCCTCCATGTCCGCCCTCCCACACTTATGTATAATTATACATGTTGCCATGACTACGATCTCTACTACACCTCTTGTATCACTGAAGAGATACTGAGTTCTTTGGCAGCATGTACAAAGGTCCTGCTTCCAATTAAAGACACACCCGATGCTAGAGATCCATTTACATTCGTAACGGCTGATATCATCACTCAAGTGGATGTATCAGAAGAATGTGCAAATTGTCAATACAAGAAAAGAGGACAGTGTCAACTTGACGGCAAAGCAGATTTTATTGTGTCAATGGTAAGCTGCCAGAAAACCTGGAAACACAAGCACAGCACACAAGCACTTCGTTACTTATACATGTCTGCTTTCTCCTTGATAGGTTCTTTTATTGTTTCCGCTTCGTAATTGTGAATTCTAGAGCATGCACTGAAAGAGGGTGAGAAATTTTCCTCTCCATCAATAACCTCTCCGAACCATATACAACAAACTGCCCAACTTACTGCATTAAATTTGTTTTGAGTTTTCGAGGCCAAAAGTGGCTTAAGCTTTACGTACATGCAATCACCATGCAAGAATTGGAGCATCGAACTAACAGATTCACCAACACCAAGGTTTATTGTTACACGGTTGGAACCTCCTAATAAAATAACGATCAAAGATAAGAAGTTGCAAGGCATTGAGCAACAGTTTTACTTTTCCTGCCTCTCCTCTAGGTTCTGTATACATCAAATATAATATAACCGTGTTCGGATGCAATCGCTCCCTTGGTGTCACCCTTCCCCAACATTTTCATAACTATACAAATTGTCCTGACCACAATATCTACTACTATGGCCCTCCTGGCTTCCGGTGGCCAAGGTCTTTAACACCATGTTCCAAGGTTCAGTTAGCAATAAAAGGCGATCCAGATACTAACGACCCCTTTTCATTTCTAACTCATGAGATCCAGATGGAAATACAATTATCTGATGATTGTACAAAGTGTACTGTTGATCAAGGAGGCCAATGCCAACTTGACAGCCAAAGAAAATTCTATTGCATCACAGGTATCTTAGATACTCGAATCGAGTCAAAGTAGAAGACATCTTAGATAGTTGCTCTGTCTTCTTTTTATTTAGACCTTCAATGACTAGTGACAACCATTGATTTTGTTTCAAAATTCAAACAGATCACTTTACCTGTATTTTTAATATTTGTAGTTAAAAACTGAATACCTGCTTCATTAATTTCAACTTCTGATCTGCAGGTAACCAAAGTAGGGTCGCGAAGATGGGACTGGGATTCGGACTAGGTAACTGAATAGTTTGTCATAATATTTTAGTTGAGAAACCTGCCTTTCATATATAATAATATTCTTCTGCATCCGACTTTATCAGTGTGCATAATTCATTGAGTTCTTTTATCTTTTTTAATTAATAACCTCTTTTTTTTTTAGTTATGTACTCATTATTTATGAAATACTGTCTCCTTTACAATTTATTTATCATTAAATGAGATTTTAATACGTTTACATATCAATGAAATATTATCAAATGGTGGATAGGTTGTAATTAGACACAATGTCTCATAAATAATAATTACAATTAACATTTTTCTTTTTTTACTATCTTTGTTCCAACATAGAATTTTCAAATCCTTTCTCTTCCAACAGCGTAACTGTGCCCTGAGTCTTACAATCTAATGTCTCTCAACAGTAACGAACATCCAGTGACTCAATAACGTAGTTTTCAATACATTTTGAACACAAGTCATGTTCAGGCTCTAGACTATTTCTTGCCTAATTTCTTCTTTCTTAGCTTAATATATTTTGCTAGTAGTGATTATTAGGCATTACTTTTTATTCATTACGTTTGAAACTCATTGACTTTAAGGATATCCATTTACTCTGTTTTTGTGCATCAATGCTAAGCATTTACTTTCTCAAAGTTCTAAATTGAATAATCTCTACAGTTGTTACAGTTATTCTAGTGCTAGTAATGGTCACGCTCTACTACACAAAATGGAAGAAGCAAAATCCAACCCATCTACTGATTGATGCCTTCTTGGAGAGACATGAGCACCGTCAAATCCAGAGGTATAGTTATTCTGAAATGAAGAAAGTCACCAACTCTTTCAAAAACAAGTTAGGCCAAGGTGGATTCGGCATTGTATGCATAGGACAACTACATGATGGACGCCAAGTGGCAGTGAAGATCCTAAGTGAATCTAATAGAATCCAAAGGTGACAACGGTCAGGAGTTCATCAATGAAGTTGCAAGTATGAGCAGAACTTCTCATGTTAACATTGTTTCTCTTCTTGGCTTCTGCTTTGAAGGTTCTAAACGAGCTTTGGTTTATGAATTTATGCCTAATGGATCCCTTGAGAAGTTAATCTTTGAAGAAAATGTTGAGCTAGATGATTGCCAATTGGATTGCCAAACTTTGTATCATATTGCAATTGGCGTTGCTCGAGGACTAGAATATCTTCACAAGGGGTGCAATACTAGGATCTTCCATTTTGACATAAAGCCTCATAACATTCTCTTGGATGAGAATTTTTGCCCCAAAATCTCAGATTTCGGACTCGCAAAAGTTTGCACAAGAAAAGAAAGTATGGTATCGATATTTGGTGCCAAGGGCACTGCAGGGTATATTGCCCCAGAGGTGTTTTCTAGGAATTTTGGTGCAGTATCACATAAGTTAGATGTTTACAGTTATGGAATGATAGTGTTGGAAATGGTTGGGAGAGGAAAGAATATCAAAGTTAAAACAGATACTTCAATTGAATCGAGTGAAATATATTTTCCTCATTGGATATACAATCGTCTTGTGTCAAATCAAGAGCTTGGTCTTCAAAGTGTAAGAAATGAAAGTGATAACGAAATGGTGAGAAAGATGACACTAGTGAGCTTATGGTGCACTCAAACTAATCCTTCAAATCGACCATCGATAAGTAAGGTGGTGGAAATGCTGGAAGGAAGAATTGAGTCACTGCAATTGCCACCTAAACCATTTTGGTCTTCTCCATCAACCTCTCCACACCATTTTGTCATCTTAGTTTTGTATGTTGCTGTATATTGCGTTGCTATCTATGATTTTCTTGGATGGAGGAGTATGATCTTTATTGTAAGCTTACACTCTAATACATATTTAATATTGGATTTAGTGAATCCATATCTATAGAGTAAATAAAGAAAATCTACATCAATATCGAAAGTGTAGTGTCATTCATTTAAGCCAAACATTACTCAAACCTCCGGTGCATTTTCCTGCAGTGCTATTATTATCTTGGGAAGACTAATTCAGTCAACGGTGACTGCACGTAGTATTAAGAAAGCAATTCTCCCCTGCTTTCCTCTGCTTTTGTCTTTTTGTAACATGTTTTTTCAAACCATCGCCCCTATTTTCCCTACTTTTCCACATTTTTAAATTTCAGCACCACTTGTCGGTGGTCACCTCAACATTAGGAAAAACTTGTATGAGGAAAAGTCTCCCTCCGCTTCCGTGTTGTGATGGAACTAGTGCATATATTAATACTGTAGATCAATTATTTCAATTCAATTACGCTGAGAGAACAAGATCGATCATCGCACAATTACATTGGAGAGAAATTGAGGAGGAGGATGGTAGTTTTACCGCGGGTGTTTGGCTTCCTCTTCCTCCTGATCCTGTTGTCATGCTGTAGTGAGCAAGTGGCATCATCATCGGGTAGCAAGTGTCCGCCATTAGTTCCGTGCGGAGATGTCGGCAACCTCAGTTTCCCTTTGACCACCACGTCCCGCCCAGACTGCGGCGTTTTGGTGATACACGGCTGCGAAGATGAGCCTGGCTCCAAGAAAAGCATCCACAACAATAACAAGTGGTATGAAATTGTGAGCGTTGACCAGTCAACGATTACAATCAGGGACGATAAGCTGCTTCAATTCTTGTCATCAAAAAGCTGCGAGGTGTTAGGATACCATTCAGAGTTCGCGGTCAACTCGCCTTTTGCTTCTTCACACGTCCTGTACTATGCAAGGCTGCTCAAATGCGACCACACCCTGCACCCAACGCCCTCCGCTTATATACTCTCCAACTCTACCCAATGTGGGAACGGCACTTATTATGGAATTCAGCAGGTTCAGGAGTTGTTAAGTGAATTGGACGAGGCGCTCAATTCTTCCAGCTACAATCATCTCAGGGGATGCTCGATCGTGCAGCTTCCGTTGGGTGGGCCCGTTATCTACAAGGACCCCAATGACATCTTGATGAATTATTCCTTAACTCCTGATATCCCCATCCAAATACTATCGTCTATTGAGTGCTCTCGTTGTCACGCCCATTATGGAGGCCAATGTCGATTGGACAGCCACGGTTTTATTTGTGACCAAGGTACATACATCTTTCATCTTTCCTACCTAGTAGCACTAGTGAAAACTTTTAATCCAAACTGTTCTTTCATGAACTTGTATTTTGTTATTTATTTACTTACAGGGAAAAGTAGCAATAAGAACGTGCAAATAGCAGGTAAACAAAAATTACTTAATCTTTCTTTGATTAAATATTAACAAAGATTGATTTATTATGTATTCGGCATTGGCATTAATTACCTCCTTATCATTGCTACAGTTGCTTCTCTCGCGGGGGCATTAGGAGTTTTGATGGTGGTGGCTTGGTGCATCAGAAGACGCTTTTACAACAAGAAAAACCCAACCTACCAAATAATCGAGGTGTTTCTAAAAAATCATGGACACCTTGCAGCCAAAAGATACAGTTATTTAGAGGTAAAGAAAGCAACCAACTCCTTCAAAAACAAACTAGGCCAAGGAGGATATGGTGGCGTATACAAAGGAAAGTTGCTTGATGGAACTCTTGTTGCAGTAAAGGTTTTAAGTAAATCGAAAGGTAATGGTGAGGAATTCATCAATGAAGTTGCTAGTATCAGTGTAACTTCTCATGTTAACATTGTTCAGTTACTTGGATTCTGTTTGGAAGGTTCTAAGAGAGCTTTGGTATACAAGTATATGCCTAATGGATCAGTTGAGAAGTTCATATATGAAAACAAAGATCCGTTGAAGTTCACTCCTCGATTGACTTGCAAAACTATGTACAAGATTGCAATTGGCGTTGCTCGAGGACTAGACTATTTGCACAAGGGTTGCAACAGCAGAATTGTGCATTTTGATATCAAACCTCACAACATATTGCTGGATGAGGATTTCTGTCCCAAGATTTCTGATTTTGGACTTGCCAAAATATGTACCAAGAAAGAAAGCTTTGTATCATTAATGGTTGCTCGTGGAACTATAGGATACATTGCTCCTGAGGTGTTCTCTAGAAATTTCGGTGGAGTGTCCAATAAATCTGACGTGTACAGTTATGGAATGATGGTTTTAGAGATGATTGGAGGAAGAAACAATGTCAACCCTGAAGATGAAGTTGGTGTTGAAGGTTCAAGTGAAATGTATTTCCCACACTGGATTTACAAGCGTCTTGAACTAAATCAAGAACCTGAATTGCAATGTATTAAGAATGAAATGGATAAAGAGATGATACAAAAGATGACAATAGTGAGCTTATGGTGTATACAAACTGACCCATCAAATAGGCCAACCATGAGTAAGGTGGTGGATATGTTGGAATCAAGCTTGGAGTTCCTACAAATACCACCAAAACCTTATCTATCTTCACCTCCCGGATCGCCCTCGAGATCATCAAATTCATCAAACTCGGACAGGTAGTGCATTGTGCATTTCATGGCATAAAAACTTACATATAATTTTCTGCAAAATCAATTTCAATCATAATTTGTAACAAATAACATGTTGAATGTGTATGCAAAATTGCATGTGTTATATGGATGATAAATGTTAAGATTCAATTATTTCAATCTTTCCGGTGTGTTACACATATAGCTGACTGAATTTCTTTGGTGATATGTTGAATTTGAAGATGTTAATTAGAATAAAACGGTGGTTCAACTCAAATATATATTCAAAAGGACTCATGAATTCTATTTAGAAAGACTCATGGTGCTCATTTCACTTTTTAATTTTTCACCGCACATTAAAAATGTAAAATTAAAGCAATAATATTAATAGTTGTATTATTTAAACAAATAAGAAGATTTAAATATTTTATCACTTCTCCCCCATATTACATCATAAGATCTACTAGTTGCATCTAACTGTTTGCAAGTCACACCAACAATTTTGCAAATGCCCCGACCTGGAGTTGAAAAATTATATTGTCTGATCCCTGTGATCTCTTTGTAAGTCACACCAATTATTTAAATCTTCACAGTCCGATATAGGGATTTAAATAACTTCTAATACGGCGTTCTCTGAAATCTGCTTTGTTTAATGAAACTCAGGACCTTCTTTTGTTGCCTGTTTACTGCCAATAATCTTATAGACCCAATGACATTGTTGCCGTACAGTTAAGGCCAGCAAGTGGGATTGATATCAGTTAGCAATATCAAGTAGCACTAAGTTTGGTCTGCGTAGTATTCTATGGTGAGCTTCATAAATTATCCATTTTGGTTGTAGTAGTATCATTTTTCCTCCTCAAATATTCTTAAAACAATCAATTAAATAAAAAATTAATACTCCTACATTATTATTTCAAATATAAAATAACTGCCTGTCCCCTTACTTCCTTTCTTTTTCAGCACACAAGATCCATAGCATTTTCTGGCGAGCTTCAATCCTTCTATTATTTATTTCTTATTGCTTAGCTATATGTAATTTCCATTTCTAATTCACCTACTACATAAAATATTCAAGAAAAATGAAAGAAGAGGAAGCAACAAAAGAATTTCTCCAAAAAACAATTAACTTGTGAAGGCACAAGTCTTTAATTTAATGCATCATTAAAGAATGAGACGTGTGCAAGCAAAAGTCCATTAACAAAATGAAAGTGATCCCCGATCTAAAACACAATTGAAGTAAGAAGAAACGTCAATCATAAAGTCTGAAAATCAAACGGTCCATAACAACCGAGCCCCCCCTTGATCATCAAAATCAGAGCAACGGCAAGGATAAAATTGTCCTTTCAGCTCAACCGCAGCAGTAAAAAAGGTTGGTTAATAGGTGCAGCAACGTCTGAGAGTACAACCACTAACAACAGCGCAGTAACGCTCCCCATCTTTTAAAACCTTCACTGCACCCAAAACTTATACTCATCCTCCATTGCCGTTTACGCCCTTTCGTTTTCTCATTAATTACAATATTAACACTCTCCTTTTTACACAACACACACTCTCTCACCCACTTGTCCCTTCACTACTTCACACTTCACCCGCTCCCTCTTCTCTTCCTTCCTCTGCCCTCTCTCTCTCTCTCTCTCTCTCTCTGCATCTCTGCAGAGCAACAATGGCGGCAACAGCTTCTCGCCTCGTTGCTCTCGCTACCTCCTTCTCATTGTTTCTCCATTTGCTTTTACTGGTGGTTGAAGGTTCCGCTAACCCAGATTTCGATGCTCTGTTGGCTTTCAAAGCGGCTTCGGACTCGTCGGAGAAGCTCACATCCTGGAACAACAGCAGCAACATGTGCAGCTGGGACGGCGTTTCCTGCATCAACGACCGAGTCACGCGACTCGTTCTTGAGAACCTCGACCTCCAAGGCTCCATCCAACCCTTAACCTCTCTCACTGAGCTCCGAGTCCTCAGCCTCAAGCGTAACCGTTTCTCCGGCCACATTCCCTCCCTCTCCAACCTCACCGCCCTCAAGCTCCTCTTCCTCTCTCACAACCAGTTCTCCGGCGAGTTTCCGGCGTCAGTCACGTCGCTCTACCGCCTCTACCGACTCGATCTGTCGCACAACAACTTCTCCGGCGAGATTCCGGCGACGGTTGACCACCTGACCCACCTCCTCACCCTCCGCCTCGAGGAGAACAGCTTCTCCGGCCACATTCCCGCCGTGAACCTCCCCAACCTTCAGGACTTCAATGTCTCCGGCAACCTCCTCACCGGCGAGATACCGAAGCCGGTCTCGGGTTTCCCCGAATCCTCATTTGGGCAAAACCCGTCTCTATGCGGAGCCCCGATTCAGAAGTGCTCGGGCGTGGTTGCCGACCCGAGCAAACCCGGATCCGAAGGCGCCATCGCGTCCCCCTTGGTGCCACGTGGCAGCCCGACAACGACGGTATCATCTTCTCCGAGTTCAATGCCAACAAACGAAGCAGCGCCCAAAACCCCGA
The DNA here is from genome assembly GCA_003254905.1 of Nissolia schottii. Classification (NCBI taxonomy): domain Eukaryota; kingdom Viridiplantae; phylum Streptophyta; class Magnoliopsida; order Fabales; family Fabaceae; genus Nissolia; species Nissolia schottii. The sequence goes on from QANU01024517.1 coordinate 718,998, forward strand.
AATCGACACATCAAAACGGAGGGTCGAAGATAAGCCCGGCGGCCCTGATAGCCATCATAGTGGGCGACGTCATCGTCCTCGGCGTGGTGTCCTTGCTCCTATACTGCTACTTCTGGAGAAATTACTCGGAGAAATTGAAGGAAGGGAAAGGGTCGAAGCTGTTCGAGAGCGAGAAGATTGTGTACTCGTCGAGCCCGTACCCTGCACAAGGCGGGGGAGGAGGAGGGTTCGAGAGGGGCAGAATGGTGTTCTTGGAAGGGGAGAAGAGGTTCGAGCTGGAGGACTTGCTGCGTGCCTCCGCGGAGATGCTGGGGAAAGGAGGGTTCGGAACGGCGTACAAGGCGGTGCTGGATGATGGGAATGTGGTTGCGGTGAAGAGGCTGAAGGATGCGCAGATTGGAGGGAAGAGGGAGTTCGAGCAGCACATGGAGCTGCTGGGAAGGTTGAGGCACCCCAATTTGGTGAGCTTGAGGGCTTACTATTTTGCCAGAGATGAGAAGCTGTTGGTCTACGATTACATGCCCAATGGCAGCTTGTTCTGGCTCCTTCACGGTACGTTCTTGGGTTTTGTTTATTTTTTTGTTCTTGAGAGGGTTTGCTTAGTGGATTATGTTTACCTTGAATTTCTCTTTTTGCCTTTCATTTTCCTATCAAGTGGGCTAACTGCCACGAACAACAAGATGCCCAAGAAGAGACCTAATTATCCTGTGATAATGATCTCTTCTCAACAGGATACGACGAGGTACCCTCCAAAGTAGTTGGAGGCTTTTGAGGCTCCTCCTTATTTTGAAGTCCATGTGCTTTGATTTGAATGCTTTCTTTATCCCCATCATAATTTTAATACACTCCATACACACAGTAATAATCAATCCAAGACAAAGTAACTGTTAAATGAACAGTAGCTAGCTGCACAATGTTGGAATCGGGGACTGTTGTATTGTACTAATCAATCAGGCTCTGACCCCTCTTTATTCATTTATAAAAAGATAAAGAAAGAATACAACGGGTGTCTTTATTTTCTGCCTCGTTTGCTTTATGTTCTTTTGCACAACAACATTTTGGCCTTTTGCATTTTGCTTTCTCGTCTTTTACCAGTTGAATAATAATGAACACTACCAGGACCAAAAAGTGGCAGTAGCCGCTCGCGGTCTCAAAACATTGGAAATTCTCTCTCTCTCACTCACACGGAACGTGACGGGCTAATAATAATTGGTGTATTGGAACAGGGAACCGAGGACCGGGGCGAACCCCACTGGACTGGACCACACGGCTTAAGATAGCAGCCGGAGCGGCACGAGGCGTGGCCTTCATCCACAACTCGTGCAAGTCACTCAGGCTCACCCACGGCAACATCAAATCCACCAACGTCCTCCTCGACAAGCACGCTAACCCCCGCGTCTCTGATTTTGGGCTCTCCGTCTTCTCGGGCCCAGGCCCAGCATCTGGCGCCAGATCCAACGGCTACCGTGCCCCGGAAGCACCGGACGGTCGAAAACAGTCTCAAAAGTCTGACGTGTACTCGTTCGGTGTCCTATTGCTGGAGTTGCTGACGGGGAAGTGTCCGTCCGCGGTGGAGGGTGGTGGGCCCGGGGGTGCGTACGGCGGCGGGGTGGTGGACCTCCCGAGGTGGGTCCAGTCCGTCGTGAGGGAGGAATGGACCGCTGAGGTATTCGATCTGGAGCTGATGAGGTATAAGGACATTGAGGAGGAGATGGTGGGTCTGCTGCAGATTGCGATGTCATGTACCGCGGCTGCGGCCGATCAACGGCCCAGGATGAGCCACGTGGTCAAGATGATCGAGGAGTTGCGTGGGGTCGAGGCCTCGCCGTTTCATGACACGTTGGACTCGGTGTCCGAGTCGCCTTCCTTGTCCGAAGATGCATGCGGTGCTAGTCAGTAAAAGTAAAAACTTTGCTTTAACCACGAGATGAGATGAGATGAGAGGGGCTAATATGTTCTAGGTAGTATTGTAAATCCGAATACTATTTGAGGGTTTTTGTTTTACTACTTTGGTTATCAGCAAAGGCCACGTTAATTCTCCGTTCAAGGGTTTCGGCTAATTGAAGCAACGCGAAAAAAAGGCTTTTCTTTCTCGAATTTGTTGACTAACAAGTAGTATGCATTTTTGGCATTGGTTGGTGAACACATTCATTGGGTTTCCAAATAAAAAAAAATCATGTCTTGTTTGATTAGCAAAACACGAAATTTGATTAGGACTTGTGTGTGCTTTGCATTCACCTCTTTTGCAAGCCACCGCCTACTTTTTGTGGTCTTAAATTGACAACCAACCAAAACTATTCCAACAGTCTCAATATGCTTCTCTGATGGCTCTCTCATTTCTCGTCTTTTGTTACTTAGATATAAGATCCAATACAAATAACTCATTAAAACCGAATGGAGTGAATTGATGTAAACAAGTCTCTATATCAGATAATGAAGAAAAACTTACAAGATGGGAAAGAATGAATTAAATGATCTAGTTATAACTTTTTTTTTTTTTTTCATGTACCTAATGTATTAGAAGTGCATGACCTCGGGTGCAAACTTCATAAGCCTTGACAGAGTACTAGGCAAGAACTTCCTAGCAAACAGATAACAAACATTGAAGCTGTCCTCGTTATACTCGCACTTCTTGCTCCTTAACCTCTCCAAGAACTCTGGTGTCACCTCAGACCTCAAGTACGAGGCCGGGTGTGGGCCACCCCTTGACCAGTCAACCCAAGTCAAACTCCTGTTTGAATTCCCCTCCCAGAACTTGATGCTCACATATGTTGGCAAGTAATGTTCATCAGCATAACATGAGCCTTTGCAGTACTCTTTGAAAACCGGGAAGTACTTTTTGTCTGAAACAACTTCAAGTGCAAGCTCTCTGTTCATTTCAAACCATTGGGACCCTTTTCTCCACTGCCTGAGGGTGATGTCAGGCAGCATCTGGATGCTGTAGCGGCCACGGCCCACTGGGCTGGGGTCATCATATGCCATGACATAGTTCTGGGTGGAGTTCATCAAGTAGGAGTAGATGGTTGAGAAGTTGAAAAGTGGAATGCAGGATTCTGATAAGAGCACGAATCTTTGGTTTGAGATGTCAAGGAGTGCATTGGCTAGTAAGCGACGCTCAGCTTCAATCATGTTCACATTGCCCCATTGCACTTCCTGCATTATCATTTATGTGACATGAAGAGTGTTAATCACTGTTTGTTTCTATCTAAATTGATGAAACAAATTGCTTGGAATTGGAAATCGATACCCTCTTTTACCGAATTAAAATTAGTAACAAAAATGCGCATACAAGGAAATGAAATAAGATATAGAACCCTATTTATGTGGACAATTTTCTTGAATTGACTCATGCATATATGCACCATACTTTATTGAATTTTTCTACCCTTAAGACTCTTGTTATGGGGTCTTCACTAAATTTGAGTACTTTTGATAAGAATTAAATGAATCCGTATTAGGATTTTTCCACACCCCAAAATAAATGTAGCAAATATAAATTGTCCTTTTATTAATTGAGGTTTGGTGGTGAATTAAGGAACTTTTTCCAGAAACAGTAGCAGTTAGCTGTTAATCAGTGAATGGGTTTGCCTTAATTTGGGGTCTCATTAGCGCACCGTTTTAAATGCTAATGTATTAGATTTGCCAAATGGCAATTCAAGCGGGATGGCTTTGCAGTGAACATTTGATGTTTTTATTTTCAAACTAAATGCAACAACCTTTGTTTACAATTGAAGAAATTAAAGGTAGCATATTCGTCAGGGCCTGCACATGACAGGTGAATGAGATCATAATTGTAACTAAATGCATCTCTCTTGTTTTGTTCTGTTCTGCGTCCAATTTTCTAATCCCCCTTTTCCTTTTTGATCATGTTTTACTGTTAATTGCTCTTTTTAATAAGTAACTTGCATAGCTACCAATATAACAAGACAAGACATTTTGCATAGGACTACAGGCTACCCTATGATTCACTTCAATAATCTAATCTAATCAAATATTAAACTTCATAATTCAGATTAAGGCAATAATAGATGCAAAAACTAGCTAAAGAACAAAAGAGAAAAAACAACTGACCTTGCTGGGAATTCTTCTGCCATGAAACACTGAACCCTCAGGTTGTGATCCATTGTAAGATGGATTGGCATGCACGTAAATAGAGTAATACCCTTCATTCCCTTTGAAGAATTGCTCCCACAAAGGAGCAAAGAACACAGGACCCCTTGTCAGGAACATGAAGGCCACCTTGGGGACCCTATCAAAGGGGTACACGGGAATCTTTGGAGTGATTGAAGCCCTCCACAGCAGCTCCTCATCATCCATGTCATGCACCACAGGTGGGGGCTTCAGGAACTCCTTCAATCCTACGTGGCTGTGATTGGATGCTTGCGGTTTTGTTGTGACTGGTGGCGGCGGCGGAGGCAGAGACGCTTTCCGGGGTAAGGCAGAGACTGAAAGCTGAGTGAATTGAAGGCTAAAGGTGCAGTCTTTGAGATAGAAACTGAAGATGATTCCAATGGTTACACCAAAACCCAAGATCAGGATGTAGGTTAGAAACTGAACAAAGTGGACTTGAGCATTGAAAAGCTTCGAGACTGAATTTAATTGGGACTGATTATTTGAGCTTTTCATCTTTTTTTTTCAAACCTAATAATTCTGGTATCTAAGTTGATATCTGTAAAGATGAATAATTAAAAAGATGTGTGACTATATCAGCGAGTGTTAATACTGTTCTAATTTAACTAAAGGTCTCAAGTTCGGATCCTAAATATGAACTTGCGTTAACTCAGAAGATAGCAAGAGGTTCGGTTCAAAAGAAATATGTATGACTCCAAAGATTTTAAATCTCTCTAAAATTCTAGAGAGAGATAAATAGAGAGGGATAAGGAAGATAGAAAGGGTCTCTCTCCCTTGGCTCAAACTCAAATTTATGGAGGAGGGGCTGCTATGGCCTTTGAAGACCACAATCTCTCTCTCTCTCTCTCTCTCTCTCTCTCTTTATGTCACTTGTTCTATGCCCACTTTATATTCACCCTTTGTTTTCTTTTCTCTGCTAGAAAGAATAACAGCTTCTTTTCAAAGCTAAACTTGCCAATAGTAGTGCAGAAAGGAAACTGTTTTACGCGATGGTTTTGGAAACCTGTAGAAAGAAGATTATTGAACTTTTTCGTTACAAGGAAGTAATATTTATATAACACACCACACACGCCCAATTAGGAACAAGCAACAAATTATTGTGTTGACGAAACTTATAAAAAGAAAATTAATAATAGATAATTAATGGAAGGTTATGTTGTTGTTGTTATTATTGTCTGGTGCCATCTGTTACTCTAGCATGGGACGTTTTCTCTATGTGGAATATTTGACATTGGAAATGTATAATATGAATGAATGAATGTTACGACGACGACTAAGTTAATGTAGCCAGCCGCCAGGGTCAGCACAACGCGTTGGTATATGCATCGCGCGTTTGGTTACTGACTGGTGTGGGTGGTGCCTCAACTCAACTATTCACATTCAATTTCTGTGGATGATTTAAGAGTGAAAAGGGAAAATGATCGGTGCCCACAAAATAGGAACACCCCAATAAAAGAAGCCACCACCGCAAATGTGACTTAGGAGCTTATTGAAGACTTTTCAGCCAATTGGAACATTCTAACGATCGAAAGCCAAACATGCATGACAATGATGCATGTGAAATACTAATGCAAAAATAAGTAGATTTTTTTTAGGAGTTCAATTGTTCTGCACATAAAAAAGGGTTTTACACTATGGATTAATGGTGTATTGACAGATAAGTATAAACAATTAAATATTATATTCTCTACCTCAAAAATCACACAATATCTCGTGATTAATTAAATGATAGCATAAAATTGTTTTATAATGACAATTAATAGTAATTAATCTCGAATAAAAAAGAGGTCTACTGAAAATGAAAGGTTATGTTTTTACTATGTTGTTGAGATGTGTTCAACGGAAAGTGATTTAGGGCAGCAATATGGAATGCAGGACAAGAAATTCCGTTGCCGCCTATGTTTGCTACGTCGAAGCCAATCCCTTCCTGTGATGACAAATTATTTTTGAACCAGTTAATGATTTTCCTTGCTATCTATTCGTAGCCAATCGTTCGTAGATGCCTAAACTTTATTGTTGAAGCGAATATATTATATTAATTTGAATAATATATCTTTTAACTAACTGATAGAAAGGTTTTATCTAATTTTGTATTCATTAAATAAAGCAAGAGGAAAATTCTTTAAAAAATTTAATGGACAAACATAAGTCTAGCACATTATTTGTTAGGCACACTGTGGCCATAGGGGGTAGATTTCAAATGTCTGAAATCGTCATAGAGGGTAGCGATTTTAGACAAGAAACTCATACATTCGTAATTTTTTTGAATGGACCATATTATGGGATTACAAATGCATTGAGGCCATATATATGTAAAAAAATCCCTAATTGGTAACCATGATAAGGGGACAAAATCCGACTCCAATGGTAGAAAAACCATGTATAAAAAGCCCAAAACATAGCACTCAATGCAGCTAAAATCAAGAATGTAATAAAATATAACAATCGTCAAATTTGACCACAATTTGGTGTGATAAGTTGATCGGTTCATTGAAATAAAAGCCGATTTAGACGCTAGATTATCGAATTTCAAGAATGAGCACTCTTTATTTTAAAAGAAGCAAACTATATAAGGAATAAATACACACAAACCTTGTTCACATTTTTTCTATTTTTAACCCTCCATACAAAACAGAATATCAATGTCAAAAATTTCTAAGACAAAAATCAATACTCTAAAGAGATGTTTGGTATGAGATAATGTGAATAGATTACTAGTAATCTTGCAATTAAATTACTTGGCAATCCACATTGGCCTGTTTGGTTACGCAACAGTGTTATTAATGTAGATTACCCCTGAAAGGTGTCTAGCTAGATTACCATATTTCAAGTAATTCTTCAACTTTTAATTTTAAAAAAAATATTCTTAACATAAACATATCTCTCTCCATAAGCCACCACCTCCGCCCACAACCACCTTCACCACCACTCCTGACACCGCCAACATATACCACCCACCACCACTGCACCACCATTACCATGTCACCCCTGCCAGTGCCGCCACCACCACCACCACCATCATCGTTGACACCGCCGTCACCACCATTGTTGTCACCACAACCACCACCACTATCATTACCCACCACTGCTACTACCATCACCATCACCACCATTGTCGTCGCCATAACCACCACCATTACCGGCTCCACCCATTGTGGTCGTTGCTGCCGCCACCACCACCTCTACTGCCACTATCACAATCGTCGACACATCCACCACATTCATTACCTACAACTCAACCATAACCCACCTCTACTACCGTGATCGTTGTCACCACCACCACAACCCCTTATTTCCACCACTACAGTCGCCGCCGCCACCACCACTATTACCATTACACATCACCACCATTGTCACCACCACTATTGTTGTCACCTTTACCACCGCCATTACCACAATACACCAACTAATTTTTATTATTTTTATTTTATTTTATTTTTTTATTTATTTAATTTATTATTATTTAATTTTATTTATTATTTAGAGGGCATTATGGTAAAATATATTAATTACCTGACAATTCTTTTGATGTACCAAACGAGGTAATGTAAATTTTCAGTTACATTACTCGTGCATACCAAACATTGCAATGTAACATTATTGGTAATTTAAAATGTGATAATCTTTCTAATAAGTAATCTAAATTATTGATAATCTTGATAGGCAATGAGTCAAACGTCCTCTAATAGGAACGAACAATTATGGAATTGATATCCTCGGATGAAAAATTTGGCATGCCATGAAAGTGGTATTTAGACTATTAATGCAGCAGTGGAATCTGGACATATGCCAAACTTGAGCTAGTGGAGTTTGACAGAGCTTTACTGGTGTAAGTATCAACACAGATAATTTCCATGAATCACGGCAGCCTCCTCGGATTCATTTACGGATGAAAACATTATGAACAAGCTTTATTTTCAGTGCCTGATGCTGCGATATTCAACTTCATGGTAAAGTTTAGCTTTATTCTATGTACGTAAAATCAACTCATATTAAGACTCCTTTCCGGTAAATGAATAACAAACTCGCTGAGGATTTCGAATATCATAGCATGGTACATTTAGAATACCACACCAAATGAAATGTAACTCTCTCTCTCTCTGTCTCTCTCAGAGGTACACTTTGCTTAGTTACTTAACTTGTTTTTGATAGAGTACAATACAGCAATTCCAACCACACCACCAGCAATAAGAAACGAAGATTTCCCAAGATGTAAACTGCCACTAGTACAAGCCCATATCCATCGGGAGAGAAAATGCAGCCCACAGGTAGTTTTGAACTTCTGGATTGAAAAATCCTAAGGTAAATTCAGTATATGTTCTGTCAGTTCCACGAGAGAATAACAGCCAATCTCACAAGTAATTACTCTCTCAGATTATTACACTATCTAGGGTCATTTCAATACAAACAAAGAACTTTAATGATAGAGCTACTCATTTTCCAGAGAAAATGCAATGGAAGAAGCTGATAGGTCGTCAGGGAGCCAGCTCTTCATACTTATAATTTACCCAAATTGTCAGCAAATGCAACCATACTGGAATTGTAAGTTTCTAGAGAAAAATCCTGCACATTCTCACAGAAATTGTCCAAGTTTCATTCAATTTGGAATGTTACAATATCACTAATTTAAATATGCTCTCTGAACAATTTTCACAAGACAAGAGGTAGACATGATATAAGACATAAAAATATAGACATTATTCAGTAACCAAAATATTTGATATCATTTTGTACCAGAAAGTTTTTGGGGAAATTTATTACGACGTTTATTAGGAAATTTCATTCCTCACCTAATGGGACAAAGCTGCTTGTTGTTTATTTATTAGGATATTTTACTATGCTTGCTTTGGAGATTTCACCGGTAGATACTAAGAATTTCTCAAATATTCAGAAGTGTTCAAATTTTAAAGCTTAATGGAATACCTTTGGTAACCTATGTTCGTGCGCTAGATGATCCACATGGAGCCTCACATTTGATGATGCAGAAATCCAGGCTCGGCGGTCAACATCAGAATATACATATGCAACAATGTCAAACAATGTTTTTGCTCCACCTTCAATTGCTTTCAAGATATTAGCTTCTCTACTCCTACGGTTCCTGGGAATAGAGATAACAATCCTCACAGTTGGTGAATCTGACATAAAGTATCAACTATATCTACTAACTTGTTCAGATAAAAGACGAGACCAAAGGATAATACTTGAGATATCCACAGAGCATTTGCTTTGGCCAGAGATTTACTCTCCCATGCATTGGTATTAAAGCATGTGGCGAGAGCTCAAGAAATTTGTATGTTGTTTGGAAGTATTCCTGCAGACCACAAAGATAGATATTAAGCAAAAGAGCACCTAGTACATTGGTATTTTTAATATCACTTTTCTTTTCTCAATGACTGCTTTGCTAAAGTGGATGTTAGTATTTAAATCACATGGCGTGAACCACTTTAGAGAATGTGAAGCCAGCAATGCCGAGCGGTTCTTAATTGCAGTCTAGGATATAAGAACAAGAACATAGCCATCTCAACATTACAACTAACAAGGGTTATTCACACTTACAGTCATATTTCCACCAGATGTTATGTCCAAGGCAGCACTTCCATGACTGAAACAAAGTGGAATAATATGTTAGCAGAGTGGAGACAATAACAAAAAAGAGCTTGAAGACAAAGATTTTAGATCATTTTTTTGTAGTGAGCCTCGTATATTAATCACGTCATGTTTGTGTTCTTCCTGTATATGTAAATCTTTAATGAATTAGCTTACCCAATAGCTCAAGCAGTCTTATTTTCTCCTAGACAGCAAAAAAAGTAATTTGAATAGTCTCATAGTCGCTGAAGCTTCATCAACTAGTTTGGTTTTAGTAATTTTACTAGACACAAATTATAATGAGAAGAAAAATGATCTCATAAAAGGGAAAAAAAAAATCAATAACTTTTTCTAGTATGTACAGCAGTTCCAAATGAGACGTTGTTACAGTCTTCCAAATAATGAATTCAAATATCTGGAAAGTTTCACAGCCATCCAAATATGCATAAATGCATAAACATATATAAAATGTTAATATGTATGGGTTAAAGTAAGAGCTAGCTATTTGCTGAATTTTGATATTGTATGGAATCTTACCCCACACAATGATCACCCACAATCAATGAGTGAGTATTCATGTGAAGCAGCGCCATATGACCATCTGTATGTCCCTGAACCGAAGAAAATTCGCATATTCAGAAGAACATAGAAGCAATTTTACAGAGCATATAACATTTTCTCACCGTACTTCTGACTTCTACACAAACTGGGTTAAGAATTTAAGTAATGCTCAATATAGCTTGAGGTAGTATTTAATTTTGCCAAATGACAGCTCAACCATAAGTGTTACTAGAAGAAGTCATGAATGGTTTTAAATTTACAACTCTACGACACCCCTGCATGCTAAAGCACTTTGGATCTAAAGCATGGACAAAGCACAGGTTCACTATTTGAAGAAACTATGATGCCATGCTAAGAACCAATTCAACCTAAAAGCTTAAGCTGTTAATAGAAGACATACGAATTTTTTTGAAAGTTCTCCACCCTATCCTACAAGGTTGTGCTAAAACAGTGAAGTGGATCTGCCATTGCCCTAGCCATACGCCTTAAACAAAATTTTCATAATCATACAGAACAGAAGTTTTAGAAATTGGAATTATTACACCCAACCAACGTGCACAATACAAGAAAGATGCTTGATTGTAACATGCTATACTCTTTAAAGGAAGGATTATGATGTCATAAATACCGGTGCAAAAATAACCCTCAGTTTCTGACCACCAATGCTAATGTCTTCATCTCCGGTAACTGAGGTATAGCCAAGTGACCAGTCACCTATAATCATAGAAAATCAGTTCACTGGCTTGGTGAAGTTTTATTATTTTTACATGAGATAAAAACTTAGATATGTAAAAGAAAATTTTAAAACAAATCTTAAAAAAATAAAAGTAAAGCCCTATTTTGGTCTTCAAAACGTATAGCGGTCTGCAAAATAGTCCTTCAAAAAATTTTGTCACCAGATTAGTCCATCAATGATTAAAAATGTGACGACTAAAGTGGTGACCGCTTACTTTTGGAGGACTAACAAAGGTTGGATTCTACAATTTAATACTTGCACACTATCTCCAAGAACTACTACACAAAACTAAGGAAATTATTATACATGCTTGCAAACTGTCTCCAAGAACATTATTGAAATAAAAAAGAAACTAACATTATAACCTCTGCTTATGCGACGCATGGTATTTTCATGCGCTAACAAAATGGCCTCAGGATTGCACTTCTGTATTACTGAGAGACCTGTCATAAAGAGTGAAGGTACATGAGAATTAATTTATACCCACAAAATAATTTATAATAACATTGGAAATGTCAGTTTCCAAGTACAAGAACGTGGCCATTACAGACAGTAGCTTCTACCAGAAGATAGAAAATGCGATTATTTATGAGGTGCCCTAGAGTGTGGAACTAATGAACATAAGATATCCTTAGATGCTTTTTGGTGCTCACTGAGATCTTTATTATTATCTTTTTTTTTTTTTTTTTGCTGAGTGCTCACTTAGATTAAGAGCAGAAATAACAGAGTAAAAATGATTTGTTATGATGACTGCCTACCATTCACCAACTGTACTCATAGCGTAATATATACCTCAAAAAGAACATAAATCTCTGTAGTTTTAGCGAAGACTTACCATCTACATGATCGTGGTGATGATGAGTAACAAAAATCACTAGTCTTCTTGGCAAAGCAGTAACAATGTTCTTTAGCTGATAATTACAGAGTGATATGTCATGATTTAATAGAAGACAAAAACAAATTTGGTAATGTAAAAATTAATTACTATCAAGAGTGTGAGTGATGGATCCATAGAAGAAATAAGAAACAAGGGAAAAATCAAAAAGTATATCTCCACGTAAATTCATCGACTGCCATTTTTCTGTAAATAAGTATTGTCAAATTATATGCAGAAACAACCAGATAATCATGATCCAGTATAAAGGTAGAAACAAAATGAATCCCTTGAACATGGAATATGTAACAGAAGGATACAAGATGACTGAAAGGACACAATGACAAGGAGTAACTGCACAAGTTTAGATATTATGTGGAAGTATACCTCTCCATGGAATTCTGACAGACATCCTGGGTCAACAATTAGAGCATCTCCACATGCAATAAAATTATTATCCTCAAAATGATGTGGAACATTTTCAGGTGCAAACACCACCAAGTTTGTTGTGCTAAAAGGCTTTATTGTCCTACTTCCCATAGGTATGAGTGTAACACCAGGAGGGTACTCCTGAAAATGAAAATAATTATCCATTTTGAACCAGAATATAAACAAAATGGCATCATGAATATCAAGGGAAAAAAAGACATTCCTCTTTATCCTTTCCTTGTACACAATTATCAAACTGCAGCTATAAGCTCTGATAAATAGCTTATTTCGTAATGTTTGAGTTGCTGAAAATTAACAATACATGCCACATTTTAAGTTTCAAAAACTCATTTCTCTGGAGGAGGAAGTGTTCACTTTATTCATAAGCTGTAAAGAAAATGAGTTAGCACATATGCCAGTGAATACATAAGAGAGCAGTGAACATCAAGTAAACCAACCATGTCCAAAATCCAAACAATACAGCATTGCCTCAGCACCTTAAATATTTAATAAAATGACAGTTTTTTTCCTTTTTCTTGGGCGTCACCAATGCAACACTGAGGTACATTAATAATGCTTTAGAACAAAAGATAGATAGTATACTTCCTTTAGGGTGTTTTTGTGAGTTTGATTTAGGAGTGAATGGGAGAGAAGGAGAAGGTTTAGCATTTGCATTCCCCTTTTTGGAAGTTTTATGAAAAGAGGGGAAGGAAATGTGGTTTTTTTCATAAACCCTCCAAAACACTCCTATAGTTATATTTTCGAGTTCCCTCAAAACGGGGTTTTAGCCGGATCAAAATATTTTGCAATCTTATCCTTATTAAAATATCAAAATAAAGTGTAAAATTATCAAAAAATAATATCATAAAACCTCCATTTCTTTCTTATTATTTATTTTAAACTCTCAAACAAGGGCCTTTTCAAACCCTCTATTCTCCCTCCTTCCCTTACTCTTCCTTACCCCTTGATACCTTCTCCTTCGTTTCCTTCCTAACTCCCAATCAATCAAACCCTTAGCAAGATATTCTAGATTCTCCACTAAAAAACAACTGGCTTACAGGCCACTTGAAGTTCTTGTTGGGAATTTTTAAAAGCAAAGCATGCTCTATATCACTGCTTCTAGATTTATTTTTAAAATTGTAACTCCAGAAACAGAGGAAGTTCAAAGAAATCAAACCTGGTAGTTTACGGCCAGAGGGACTTTCCACTTTGTAGAGACAGTTGTGTCATTTATATGACCAACAACTACCAATGGTCCAACACGATCCCCTTGTGGTTTCACTCTCAGAAGCCAATTAAGACAGCTTTGGACAGACATCCATTTATGTGAATCTGCACATAGTCTTCAAGAATTCATCACATATGTTTTTGATGTGCTATGGCATTAAAATTTAAAAATGATGAACAAGGAAACACAGATTAATAAAACATAAAAGTAAACATTGGCGATGATTTGATTGAATGGGTTGCAATTCATTTAAACTAGCCCCATCACTGACAGATACGATACCCACACTAAGAACAAGAACTGATCAGTATTCATTGGAAAAAACATTTGCAAAACAGAAGCTACCTCGCAATTCAATGCCCTCAGCTAACAATTTTCCCGCGATGAAGACTGTGTTAAGGGGCAAACCGGGTCCAAACGCAGCTTCCTTCACATACTTCCAGAACTTCCACTCTCCATCTTCAACTGCTCCAAACCCTATTTGTTGAAATACCTAATTGCAAAACCATTCAGTACGAATTCACATAACCGCGGAAGAATAAAAATTCAAATTTTCCCAAAAAAGAAATCGAGAATAGTACCTCGCTGAGAGCCGAACGGATGTCGAATTCAATCAAATTGAGCTCCTCCGAATGGGAGGCCGAGACTTCCACCGCAACCGGTGGCTCCGACCCTGGTTGCAACGGGTTCAGGTGCGCGGACGGCAAGTCCCAGAGATCAGAATCGGCGAAGGAATCGTATTCTTCGACATGGAATTGGGGAGGGCGAGGTTGCTTCACGAGCAGAAACTCGTCGTGATTCGAAGGGTTTTGGATGATCAGAGCGAGTCTGTGAGTTGCCATTGGCAGAAGAACTGTGAACTGAGAGAACGTGAGTTCGAAGCTCGGACAGGTGTGGAATCTAATTCTGACTGCTTTGGAGAACCAAACGGCGGAAAAGAAAATGGAAATTAACTAACGATGAACATAGCATTTACGTGGTGAAGTTAAGAGAATTTATAGGTCACCGTTGTCGTTGGCGGAAACATGAATGAAGCCACTCTGTTTCTTTCTGAGTACTGAAACCTGTTATATACTGCCTCCGGTCCATGATAATATTCCTTCGCTGACTTTCGCAATTGATTTTATGTAGAGTTATGCGACAAGGACATCAAAAATTATACGCCATACATATACCTCGTATTTATATACATAAAATTTGTATTTTAATTCATGTAATATTTATGCATTTAATTAAACATAGTCGAGAGTATCATTTACAAGTTTGTAAAGTTTGTGCACTAGTGAGAATAAAGTTTGTACATTATTAATAATGTATGTATAGGTATATAAAATTGGGTGTACATATAAAATTTTTGTTATGTAATTACGTACACATATAGTCATTTAACAATATATTTACAAGTTAATAAATGACTATTATCAGTTGATAGAAAGAATAGTAGCGTGTTTAGTTTTTACAATCCCAAAATCATATGCCTTTTTCTCAATGTGTAATTTGAAATTTTCTAAAACCTATGATTTTTGGGGTCTTCGGCTGGGAAACTAAATTGGAGTTTTATAGACTATTAATACATACTCCATCATCACTATTATTTGTTAATTTTGTTGTTTATCATATATTTTAATTAGAAGTGAAAGTGAATTAAGTTGGTCCGAGCTGTCTGAAATTTAGGTTCAACTTACATTTTAATGAGTCGAGTCGAGTCAAGTTTAAACTCATTTAGAATTAAGCCAAATTTCTACACTCGAGTTTAGCTTACCAAAAGCTCATTATGTAACACCCTAGCTAACTGTTTACGCGTACGTCGCAAACAATGCTCACTAGGTTGTTATCTGCTTTGGTGGGGATTACTTAGTCCCGTGTATGTATGTCAGAAAATATTGTTACTCAAAATATGGACCAATTTGCAACTTTCTTTATACGTTACATAGCGTAAATTAGGAGCCTTTATAGCATCGGAGCATATATGGCGAGTGGAAATATAACATCTTTAACTGTAAATAAAGGCATAACTAATATAGGCAAAGATAACAAACAACGGTCCATCATACATTCATCAGCAATGCATAAATAGTATTATAAGTATTAAGTACAATTATCACATAGAAGTACAAGTACACATGTATCATCTACTAGCTAATCGTCTGATCTTCAGCTGTCCTCCCTTGGGAGGGTTCTTTCTCTTGCAGTTCCTCATACTACTCGCACTGCTTTGACGTCTTCTTTGTCCTTGTCGTACTCGCCTAGAACCATAAAGGAGTGGGGGATGAGAACACTGCGTTCTCAGTGGGTAACCTCTGGTCTTGCTACTTATTTTAAACTCAATTATGATTCCGCCGCTCAGGGATCTCTAGGTGTCACAGTTATACTCTATACCTACCATTTATTTAAATCCATGTTAAG
>QANU01024517.1:737785-807112 GCA_003254905.1 Nissolia schottii
GGATGTTACACATTGAGCTCGAACAAGTTATCTAAACTTAATTAATTAACTTAAATTATATACAAATTAAATATTTTATATTTATTAAGTCATAACATATGATCATAACAACATGGATTTACTATCACTACCAATAATAATAATAATAACAACAACAATAACAAAACATATTATATGCATACATTGATACATACGCACATACATATATATGCACGCACACATGATAGAACCAACTTACAAGCTAATAAGTCAAACACAGCAAAATTTAAGTTTGGTTCATTTAATAAATGAGCTAAAATTTTGAGCTCAAACTCAACTAATGAGCTCACTAGCTCAGCTTATTAAATTATGGAGTTATAAATAGCTCACAAGTTTGTTTGACTCACTTTCAACCCTAGGTTTAATATTATAAATTGAAATTAATAAATGATAATGTTCATAAAACACGCATTAAATGCGCTCCATTAACAGATAAAAATTTCTCAAATGGGTGTGACAGATTGTAAGAGATGAGTGGAGAGAGGACAAAATTAAGAATGTCATTAGCCACATTTGTGAAATATGTTTTAAGTGCATCTCGCACCAAAATTACAAGGTGCATTATAGGGTGTAATTCGTCCTTCAAATATTCATTTAGAAGAGGTGGGGACATTTGTTATCCTCTTTAATCACTTTGAGTTTGGGCCTATTGGACTAACTAAAGCCCTATAGTATTGATGGACCGTACCAGTATCCATGAGGTAAACGTACTCGCTTCAACCGAAAGAAAGGAATTCGCTACAAAAACCCAATAAATAACTAGACCAAAAAAGCAAAATAGCATAAATACTAGTTTCGGCCGTGGAATCATTAAATTGTCCAAAACAAAAATTGTATCTTTCTCGACCGAATCAAGCAATCGCGAATCTTTTTATTATTTGAAAAAAAAATAGTTTTAGAACTTTTGTGTGATTTTATGTATTATGATATTATATATTATATACACACAAAATAATAAGATGCTACGTGCATATGTGAAAGTCTGTTGAATGTGTGTGCCGGCGGGGCATACAAATTTTGCTTGGCGCATTTTCACTCCCATAAATAGTCAAATGAAGCCATTGCTAGTCAGAATTCAGAATAAGCTGCTATTACTTGGAGGTGCATCGTGGGTAGATGAATCTAGCAATTGTTTGAGCGTTATTTTGTTGCATATTACAATCTGATTGGACTAGGAAAGTTATTAATGAGGTTTAAAACCTTATTCATATTACATAAACTCCTCATTACTAAATTATTTTTAGTGACTTTCAATAAATAATATATGAGTTAAGTGTATTTTTTATTGGATGTTAATTTAGTTTTTACCATGTATTTTTTTTATGAGTTTAAGGTATT
The DNA here is from genome assembly GCA_003254905.1 of Nissolia schottii. NCBI lineage: Eukaryota > Viridiplantae > Streptophyta > Magnoliopsida > Fabales > Fabaceae > Nissolia > Nissolia schottii. The sequence continues at coordinate 739,163 of QANU01024517.1, forward strand.
TTATTATTTATTCGAGTCCAATTCAAATTCAATTGGTATATTAGAAGAAAAATATTACAATAAATTTATCATCTTTTAATTTTATATAAATATTTAAGTTTTAAAAGTAATTACAATAAATCAACTTGGTTTTTTTTATATTATACCAATACATTTATTCTTAACCGTCCATAAAATCCACTCGCCAAAAAAAACCTCTATAAAATCCAAATAAATAGATGTTATACACTTATACTTAGTAATAATTTAAAAAGTTTTATTCAAGTGACTTCAGAGTTATATGTTACATTTTTTTGTTGTTCTGGTCGTAGTACAAAATAATAAATTGTTGACCATAAAATATTTTACATTTTCATGAATGTTAATCAAATCTTTAATTATATAGTTAATAGATAATCCGTGTTATCACTGCGACACGTCTTGTGAGCAAAATTTATGTTACATCATTTACTATATTTTTAACTAAGGTAAGAAAATAAATAGGTGAGAGTCTAAGACTGTCAACTTAATAAAACAAAAAAGTTGTCACCAGAAGATAATTCCAACCACATTATTTACTACCCACTCAATATTAATATAAATCATTTATGAGAACACAATTTATGGCGCTAGTATAAATATGTTATGTGTGATTATAAAAAAAAAAGGTTATATTACATGTGTACCATACTACCATGTATTACTTTTTTTATAATACTACCATGTGTATATTTTGTACACTACCATGTATTACTTCAACTTGTATTCGTACCCTGCATCTAGTGTGTGTATATATATATATATAACATTATGTATACGATTTTTTTTTTTTTAAATTATAAGTGATTCTAAAATAATGAATTATCTTTATACAACAAAACCCATTAATTGACTAAAAAACCCCATTAATTAGAAGGAAAAAAATGAGACAAATAAAATTCAACAAAATCTTAAAAAGGGCAAAAAAAAATCTGATTTTATTTTTTAGAAAAGCAGAAATTTACAAAAATGAAAAAGGACATGGTTCCACAGTTTACATGAGGGAAGCTAGACCACCTGCTGCAGCTGAGAGTCTGAATTCAATCAAACCTGCTTCTTTCTTCTTTCTTTCTTTCTTTCTCTTCCCCCAAAATTCAAAAACCTAATTCCACTCTTCTCCATTTCCCCCGTCCGATTTTATTCCAAATTGACCTTGCCCTCACCCACCTTCCCTTAGATCCCCAATTTCCCACATCACAAATACTCCACTTTTTGCCATTCCGAGGAAAATGAAACCCGTGGCCGATCCAATGACGCCTTGACTACTGCGCCTTCCCTGGGAGCCCTTTCATCTTATTGGATTTCGAATTCGGTCATTCGAGGAGCAATCGGGTCGTCAAATAACATGCCAAAATAGTTTTTTGAAAGCAAAAGAGGCGATTTTTGTTTTGGGGGAGCTTCTCTGTGTTTGAAGAAAGAGGGGCTTGGCTGGTGAATGGGGATGGGTTCGAAGACGGAAGGAACGTCTACCCCAGCAATTCGACGTGACCCATACGAGGTGTTGTCCGTGTCAAGGGACTCCTCCGATCAAGAAATTAAAACCGCTTACCGAAAGCTAGCTCTCAAGTACGTCTCTTTCTTCTCTCATCTTCCTTCTTGTTTTATTAAAAATAACCCTAACCCTATTTTGGGTTGTGCAATATTTATATTTTGTTGAATTTTTCATGCGGTTACTTGTGCATGAGGTTCTGGTTGTTTTGGAAGCTGCTGTTTCTGTTTGCATTAACAGTGCTAGCTCTCTGCTGCAAAAATGGAATTGTTATTTCTCCATCGTGTTCAATTTCCAGAAGATTTTTTAGTGTGAAACATTAACATAATCTCCTCAAGCTAGATGGACTAGTTGACGAACATTTTATAGTGATGAGCGTTCTTATCTCATAGCCTTTCATGTTACATATTGCAACTGATTCCTAGATAGGAAATGGAGCAAATTGAAGAATCAAGTCGTTTGAAGCAATAACAATATGCGTTCATGTCAGCTTTTGTTTTCGATGTGTAGGGTCAAGGAGTTTGTGTATTTGTTAATTGGATGAGAATGGCCATGGTGATCCTGAACAGATGTGTGATGTCTTTATATTATTGACAGGTATCACCCTGACAAGAATGTCAACAATCCTGAAGCTTCGGAACTATTTAAAGAGGTTGCATATTCATACAGTATCTTGTCCGACCCAGAGAAGAGAAGGCAGTATGACAGTGCAGGATTTGAGGTCCCTTTCTTCTCTTTCCTATGTGAATCCAGAGCTCTGTTTTCTCTCCTTTTGTGTTTTTCTTATTAGTTACTACTTACTACATTTATTTGACCTAAATTGGATATTTCATGCATTTAGGATAGGTGTGAAGTCTGGGCCATTTGTTTTAGTACAGGCTCCATGTATATATGTTCTGGTTTTTTTTTGCACTGTCTTCCTTTCTTTTGTAATTACTTGTCATCATTATTATTTGCATTTTAATTCTTGAGATCTAAGTTTCAGTTGTACTATGCTTCCTTTGTAGGTATTGTTTGTTTTTATGTACTATATATTTTTCATTCTTTAAGCTATTTTTGTACATTTCAGGCACTTGATGCTGATAGCATGGACATGGAAATTGACTTATCTAATCTTGGGACTGTCAACACAATGTTTGCAGCTTTATTCAGGTTGTGAAATTAGTACATGGCTACATGATTTTGAAAATTATTTAGCTTTGATTTGTTTCTTATTCTATTTGGTTATAGCAAGCTGGGTGTCCCTATCAAGACTACGATTTCGGCTAATGTTCTTGAAGAAGCTCTAAATGGAACAGTTACAGTCAGACCCCTTCCTATGGGAACATCAGTTAGTGGAAAGGTTTGTGATTTCTTTGTGATGATAGAAGTTATACAGTAGTCTTCTTTTTGGCGCATTCGTTCCACTTATATCACAATTTGTTGCAGGTAGAGAAGCAGTGTGCTCATTTTTTTGGTGTAACAATAAATGAGCAACAAGCTGAGTCAGGGATTGTAATAAGAGTTACTTCAACTGCACAAAGCAAATTCAAGGTATCATTGATGCCTTCACTATAACAATCCTGTCTCTGTCAGTCCATCTGTTGCAATTTTGGTTCTGGTCAATAAGGTATCGGATTGTAATATTAAAGGTTGGTTTTTCAGTTGCTCTACTTTGAACAAGATGCAAATGGTGGCTATGGTTTGGCATTGCAGGTAGTGCTCATCTTTCTAATGCTTCTACATTTAGTCTCCCATCCCTGTTTTACTCTTTTTACAAACTAATTGATAATAAATTGAAATGACCATAAACATGGTATCAGCAATGTTTGCTTCAATTCAGTGTTATCAATAGAGGAAATAGCATTTTGCTCAAAATTTGCTACTTTTACTGCTATAGCGTCGCTATTTCCACTATAGCGGCTAATTAACATTGTAAAATAGTATAGTGGCTAGCTCAAGAGCTGCTACGCTATTCCGCTATAGCGGATATTTGATAACACTGCTTCAATTGCAATTGTGTTCTAGAATATTGGATAATCAAAATGTTGTCTATTATTATATAGCTCAACTTCCCTATCTATACCCCATTTCTTTTGTAGTATATTGTTCATAGCCATATTGAGCATTAGGATTCATTTCTTGGATATGAATTTGAAAGAAAATAATTTGGAAGCATTACTTCATAGCCTTTGGCCTTGATGTACGTTATGGCTCCCATCTGGACAAAATAAACCCCCCATAATTGTCAAGAAGTTTTCAGAATATGTCTTGCAGCTATATTTTGTAAAGTAAGTGGCTACTAGGCTCAAAAGTCACCCAGATACATGTACACAGTACAAGAGAGAGCTTTGAGTGGTCTCCAACCTGCAACCAGTCATTTCTATGGGTTGTGTTAAGATGCAATCTTTGTATTGTTCTTAAGCTATTTGTAATTGATTTGTAGGTTGCACATATTGCAATTATGCACTTAGTCGTTTATTGAAGTAGTCCCGTCACTCTCTTGCAAATGCAATTGGGTGTATATTTAGTTAATATTGTATGCAATGGTCTTTCTGTACAGGAAGATAGTGAGAAGACCAGCAAGGTGACATCTGCCGGAATGTACTTTTTACATTTTCAAGTGTACAGAATGGATTCAACTGTGAATGCGGTATGGAAATTATGTTCATTAGGTTTGTTTTCCTGTTAGTGAACTGTATGAAAAGTGGTGGTTACTTATAGTGATATGGTGCAGTTAGCAATGGCCAAGGATCCTGAAGGGGCTTTTTTTAAAAGGTTGGAAGGTCTTCAACCTTGTGAAGTATCAGAACTAAAGCCTGGCACTCATATATTTGCTGTTTACGGTCTGAATAATAATTTATTTTAGTTTTATTATTCTTTTGCTTGATCAGGCCACTATTTTAAAACTAAACTATAAACTATTAAGTACATTTACACTGATTTACGTTCATGTTGTTTAGGAGATAACTTCTTTAAGACTGCTAGCTATACGATTGAGGCAGTATGTGCAAAAACATATGAAGATACCACCCAAAAACTTAAGGACATTGAGGCTCAAATTTTAAGAAAGAGGAATGAGCTGCGCCAATTTGAAGCAGAATATAGAAAGGTTATTATTGGCTTTAGTCATTCATGGTTTAAAGTTTACTTAGAGGCGCTTACAATGTTGCTTCTCTTAATACTTTTCAGGCATTGGCACGCTACCAGGAAGTGACAGAGAGATACACACAAGAAAAACAATCAGTACGATCTTTCAACATATGCTACTATTACAAGTGCCTATCTGGAAATTCAGTCATTTGCATCATTGTTAATGCTAATTCTGACCACACCATAGTTGATAATTAGATGAAAAGATCATACCTGTCCCTTGAATTGTGGCAAGCTAGATCGACTAAAAAATTTTCCCACCTTTATTGCTTGGCCTGCCAAACTACCACTCAGTCTGTAGAATTCATGGATGTATAATTGTTATTTTTATTTTTTTGGTCTTTGGATGCAATTTAAGGCTAGCGATGGTCGTTAGGTAAAACCCTCCCCCGAAGTGGCAACTTCAGGATTCAAACCCCAGACATTGTAGGTAAAACTCACCTGGGCTGCAATTCACTGATCAACCACTTTTGGGTTCATAAATGTATAGTTATAAAAGGGGAATAAGATGACTATAGAAGAGGAAAAGGGAAACAACACAAGTTGTGCCATGAGATACTTATCCTAGCTTTGCTCTTTAACGTACATTATTATGTAAACCCTCTTCTCCACTATTGGCATTGCCATTTAGTATTTCTAGTCATCATTCATTAATAACTTGTGTTATATTACACCTCTGATATTGTTGAGTCTTATTTGCTACCCAGGTAGACGAGCTTCTGAGACAAAGGGATGGCATCCAATCATCCTTCACCATCGTCAAACCATCCAATATTAGCGGGTCTGCTAGTAATTTAAGCAATGGAAGTTCTAGCAAAGTTTCCGGTGAAGATTCCAAAGCCAATAGCCCCGGGGAAGACGGAGGGTCAGATGGCAAGGACAAATCAGGCAAGAAGAAATGGTTTAACCTTAATCTTAAGGGGGGTGGCTCTGAAAAGAGGTTGATTTAAAATTGAACTTAATTTTTCTTTTGTCTCAATCAATCAGCATGGAGTGTTAGGCATGGCATCGTACTTAGCAGCTTGCAGTGTTTCTTCTCTCTGGAATATTTTTCTTCCTTGGTTGGTTTCACCAGGGTTGTGAACTTGTTTGTTGATATGTTCATTGGTGTTTGGTGCATTCAAAGTTATATGTCTCTTAATGTTCCCAATATTTTTGTGGTCAATGAGATTATTCACATCATCCAAATTCCCTTGTAGCATCCTGAACATATACATAGTTTTGATATTGTAATGATATATTCATTCTTGTAACAGTTATTTCTTTCATCCTTGTTGTTTACTCCCTCTGTCCCTCCCACAATGTTAAGCCATTTCACATTTTTAGGTGTGTCCAGATATATTACATTATAAATGAACTTAAAAATGGACGGTATCTGAAATATTGAGAATAAATAGTGTAGATATAATGTTTTGCATGATGCACCGGCGTTGCTTTTCAATTCTATTTCCCCTTTGCTTTATATTGATTTGATATATAAAGACACCATGCAAGAAGCAGGATGGCTTACTGTTCATATAGGAATCGTGGTGTGAACTTGCCTTCTCAATTTTTTTCTGGAAAAACTTATTTTAAATTGAGATTGTAATGAGGTGAAGGGTATGCGTATTCTTAAATGTTTAACGGGCCATGAATACAATACTATTTATTGATTTAACAGCGGATATTTTCTTTTTAAGATACATTTACTTTAGAGGAGTTTCATTCAGGTTTTAACTTTTAAGTTTGTTATTAAGGTGAGGAAGCAAAAGCATTTTTTAATTAACAATGGGGTCCATTTACCCCAGGGGTAAGTGTTTAAATCTACGCTCCATTCGATTGAAAATAAAGGGTGGAGATGGAGTGTATGTTACAAAGAGATCCAATGCAATGGGAAGCATCATTCCTTATTTGAAAGCTTTCGTTGGGCTTTGCTCTTTCGGCTGCGATGGTGCGTAATCCGCCGCTAAAGCTTGTCATTTATTCAGGACCAGAAAATACACAAAACCTATCATCTTCTTTGACCCAAAGTTAGGTTGGGCTCTTGATATACCCCTCAAAGAAGGGTAAAAGCCCAAGAAGCAGAGAGCACAAACAGCTCCATACACCACACCAAAATAAAAACCATAATAAAAAAAAGGCAGCTCCATCTGAGAGTAGTATATACCAAATAACCCAATTAGTGCTAATTAGATGGATGTTGTTTCAAGTTGAAGCATTCTCAATTTTTTTTTTCTTTTAATTAATCTTTGACCTGTATTTTTTATAATATAACCTTTAATCATCCTTTAAAAGCAACATTATGGAGAAATCCATAAAAGAAACTACCAATTAAATAATCATAGGAATACTAGTAATAGGAAGTTTCAATCATAAGCCGGTTTCTATATTGGCCTTACAATTAAACTCCTAATAGTATGCATGATTTGTTTTTGAAATGTCTAAATTGGGGCTTGGCAAGCTTGTCTCTTGTAAATTTTGTTCATACCATAGTTTTGAAATTGTAAAAGTAAAACCAACTAAAGAAAGCTCGAGACTGGCTCAAAGACACTATCTTGATTCTTGCTATCACTTTAGTAACTTGCCAATAATATAAATTTCAAACCTAATCCTTTGAGCAATATTTGTTTTACACTCTTCATTACTTACTTTCTTGACTTGGTTGGATTAAGTGGATTTTTCTCTCTCAATTCCTAACCGACATATGGCCTCAATAATTAGCCTCAATTCGTAACCTAATTTTCCATCGATTGATTTGAACTTTGAACACTGACATATGCAAGACATATTGACTTGTGGCAGATTAGTACCATAAATTGGAAGATTGTTTCAGCCTTCAAAAAATTTGTGCAGATTTTTGTGCTATATTTGTACAAATGAGACTACCATCTTAGATCCTTGATTTAGAAACTCAAATAATAATAAAATAATAACGGTGGGGATGACTTAAGGCATAAACAACAACTATACTACAAACTACAATTTCTTGTACTCTAAACTAGATTGTCTTGACTTGAATCTAATCAGTCATATAGTTTAATGAGTTAGGCCATAACGTAGGGGTTTAGACCTTTTAAGGGTGATTAGAAATGTCAAACACTATAATATGTGCTAGAAACAAAAGTTACGAATTTATGGTTTTGGGATCCTGAAATCCCAATGTCGATTTCAAGTTTAAAAATAAAAATAAATTGATGGGTCCTTAAATCGGCAGGCTCAATGTCGATTTCAATTACAAACAGTAAAAAATTTAAATTTTTTGCCAACTCTCAGCCTATAAATATCCCTAACATCATCTTCTTCTACACACTCATCATTTTCTCCTGCCTATCTCTTCTCCTTATTACTCTTCTATTCTTCTCTTTACTCTTCTCTTCTTCTATATTTTTTCCACGTGAAATTTGTTTAAATTTGTAAGGAAAAAAGATGAGTAGGAGATGTATTGCGACTTTTATTTATTACAATGGTTTGGAAAAAAAATCTGGTGTTGAAGGAGTTGAGTTCGTTAGTAACAATAATGCAGAGTTTGTTGTTCTTTGGCTGTCTATGTTGTTTTTAGATTTGCATTGTGCAATTTGTTCTCATTTTAGTAGGAGAGTTGAGAGAATTAGATAAGGCTCCTTTGTCTTTTATTAATGGAGTTGTTAAATATCATCCTGTCACGATATCGAATAACCTTCAGGTGCAACAAATGTTTTGTTTATATGAGATTTATAAGGCAAGTCTTAGTGACATTGAATTGTTTGTTAACTTTGAGGAGGTTGTTCCTGATGTTGATGATGAATGTGGACTGAGTTCAAGTCCAATAAATCAGGATAACATTGCACCACCTTTACTATCGGACAAACCTATCATTCAAATTACATAAAATTGCACAAACCCTTCCTTCAAATACATTCTCTTTGAACCATATTTAACTATTACAATGATATTTTTTAATTCATTATATAGAATATTATATTAGTGAAAAATTTCTTAAATATTTCTTATTTTAATTTTTAGTATGACAATTTTTGATTTTTTATTTGATAATTCCTTTATTTAGTATATATAGTTTCTTTTAAAATAATTTTTTAAAAGTTTTTTATACAAAAAATAATATGTAATTCCTTTATTCAATATGGAAATAATTTTTTTTGGATGATTTAGTAAGAGTTTTTGAATACTTTATTATTTTTGCTTCTCAATTAAAGTTTCTTTTTAAATATTTTTTTTAAATAAACCAATTATAGCATGGTTTATTATTTTTTACTCACTATTTGCTAATTATAGTATTTTATTCAACATTTTCTCTTTGAAATTAAGACAATCTATTATATTAAATTAATTAATTGATTAGTTATATGCATTATAAATTGTTAATTTTTTAACAATACTAAGAATCAAAAAATGTTTCAATTAAATAAATTATAACTTACATATTTTACAATAAAATTATAATTTTTGAATGATTTACACGAACAAAAAACCAAAAAAATTACAATAATAAAAAATAAGTGGCCAATAACAGATATGATGGTATCATATGTTTATTTAATAAATATTTTAATTTTTAAATTTTATTAAGACTAAATGTTTGAACACATACATACACTTACAGAGATATATAAAAGGTATGCAATCAGCACGAGTACGATTTTTATTATTTGTTTTTATAATTAATTTTTGAAAAATATTTACTATTATAATTGTTTAAATAATCAATTTTTTTAAAAAAATTAAGTACTTAAATAGGTTATCTTAATTACATATATGCAATATTAGGTAATAATTAAAATTATGTACATAAATTTCTAACATAGTCAAGTAAAGTATAACATTAATCATAATATGTTTAGTAACAAATCTCATTATGATCTTTACGAATGACCTCTGAGATATGTAATATAGAGTCCACTGTTCTGTCAATAGACTGCCCTCTCGACATATTTACTAAAAAAAAAATTTCACAACACTACACACTTTAACAATGAACAGAAAAATAAACCGATAAACGTAGAACAAAAGATGATAAACAAGAGTACTGAAGAAAATTGATATAGGGAAGTAGAAGAAACAGGTTTTTGTGTGTGTGTGTGTGTGTGTATATTGTAGAAATGGTTCGTATATATTGCATTGCTGGAGCCCCAGGGAAAAGAACTCTTCAAGCGGTCAAACCCATCATAATTTTTTGCCATTTACCAGGGTCCTGAAATCGGCAAAGTTGCTATTGATTTTAGAACAGTACAGGCCTGGGAAACGGACTTGAAATCGGCATTGATGGTGCCAATTTCAAGGAGACAAGACATTGACATGCTGATAGGCGACAGAGATGTATTTTTGGGGAACAAAAATCCGGAAATCAGGTTTGCAAGTTCCAATTTCAGGTTTGACCCAGTTCTACGTTTTTCCCTTCTTAAAACCGGTTAATGGGTTACCAATTTCAGGACCCAAATCCACATAATTGTAATTTTTATATCATATCCATTTTTTTGTTTTTTGTTTTGGCAAGTCCATTTAAAATGTAAAAAAAATGAGACCATCAGCGACGAATCCAAGGAATTTTTTTATTAAGGGAACATAATTTAATCAAAGTTACTATGTTTGACGCATTAATGTTATGTTAATCCAAATAGCTTTCTACAATGAGTTAATTTTTTGATGATTTAAGTATATACTAATAATTCTAAGTATGTGTCACCTAATTCTTACTCATTTGTTTTGGATTTAGGGTAAACCTATTCCTGCTGGATTTATTTAGGTTCCTTGTTCAGCCACACATGAGAATCTTTTCACCAAATAAAAATTAAAGTCACGACATGAGAACCTAAAATGTAGAATGGGTTTTATATGTGATAGCTAGTTCAGCTTGGTTATATATATACATATACATATACATACATACACACACATATATATATATATAGATCAAGCAGCTAGCAAAGTAAAACATATTTTTCTCTTTTTTTTTTATAGTTTTGGGTTAGACAAATTATACGTTCTCTAATAAGAGTTGAACACGACTCCTTTATAATTATCCATTGATAGAGGGCTAAAATAGATGTTACTTGAACTATTAGCTCTCGACATGACCATAAGTTCTCATGTCAATTCTATCACAATTTTGATCACTTTGATTTTACTGTCCCTATAATTAAGCTAGCACACTACAACTGAAAATATAGCAAGAGGAGATATTTTTATAAGACGTACGTGTATGCATATATAACAATTTCTATCTTATTAGTGAATAAAAGTTGGAGTTTTGCAAGATTCCAGTCACCCTTGCAAGTTATATATGATTAACATTTTCGTTTTGATTCAAGAAATCTGTTTTTAGTTATATGAATCATATATGAATCATATTTTGTCTTCACCGGATAGCCTAACAGTTTTAGAAATATGAAAGTTGTCCAATCAAATATTTTTTTTTATGGATGATTAAATAAAACGCACACCAAAGTGCAGACCAACAACAATAGAAGGATAATAGTATTCTTCTCATCCCCAACCCATCAAAAACAAAAATGATAAATTAGGAAAGGACTTCATTAAAATCTTTTCAAATAAATCTAGAACGAAGTTGAATACTTAATTTGACATTAGGAGGAAAAAAAATACAAACAAAACATCCTTTTCCTAGAAACTTTGGGAATCTAGGTTTCAGAATGAACATTGTTATACAGTTAGAAAAATTAAAGTTAATTAAAATATGAAATCAAGCTGGAACAGCCGAAATTGGAATAAGTGAGATAAGTGATGATGTGGTCAATGAATGAAGAAAATCTGTGGATGGCTACAAACAGTTTAGTGCCCATGTGGCAGTTGCCATGTAAAGGAAACTTTATAATAACAAAACCAAAAATAATGCTTCTTCAGATTGGTTATTAATGTTAGATTTGTCGTGTCATGCGCAAATGTCCCCTATGCCCTATGGCTATATATGGATGTCTTTGGGTTATATGTTATGTGAGTGGCATATTGCATTAGCATATAAATAGCCGTCTAAATGTCTCTTACTTTATTAGCAAACTAAGGGATATTTTTTTAATTACTTTTCGTTTTCATTGTCTTTAATTAATGTGAAAATTCTGTACTATTCTCTAGGTTTGGCTTTTCACTTTGATTAGATTAATTATTAATATTTAAATAATGATATATTCTTCTACAAATTTTCTTGCATGTTAAAATGAAGTTAAAATAAAATTAATGTCTTAGAAATTTAAAAAAAAATAGTAGCATTTAATTTATTTAATATGTAAGAGAATTTTATAAGACAATTTAATACGAGGATATATCATTACTCCTAACTGTTTTGTTAGTTAATTACATTATATGAGAGAGATGGAAAAATTGCACATGACTTAAAGGTAACTCCTCCCCCACAAAACGATCCAACAATTTGGTTTTAAAATAGGAGAAATATAAATTTTAAAATGAAGTAGGTAATATTGTCACTTGGAGTACGTGGAGGGGCTAATTGAGTCACACCCACATTCTTTGGGGAGTGCTTAAAAAGTGATTTGAACATATCTTATAGGAAAGGATTTCCACCTTGAAAACTAAGTCACATTAGGGTTATCTTTTTTATCCTTTTTGGATGCTTCCAAAGTAATGGTTGCGAAAAGAAACAAATATCATTAGAAAGTTAATGGGGCTTCTAAAATGATAGGACCATGTCGCTTCGCTTAATAATCTCCTATTAAATATAGTGATACATTGTTTTATTGGTTAAAGTTACTTGATATAAGCACAACTTGGTGGGCCATAATCACGATTCTGGTAAATCTTAATTGATAATATGGGCATCACTTCAATCAACAACAATAAAAGAAAGCATAATTATCCGCACCAGAAGTGGTTCTCTATCAAATTGATGGGTGGAAACCATTACGACAAATTCAAAAACATGAATTTTAAAGCAATATAATATTATAGATAATTTTTCATATTTTGGGGTATGAATATAACTAAATACAAGCAGTTAAGACACAAGTGAAAGAATTTGTAATAACATAATTCAATTTTAGTTTAATATAAATCAATAATTTGAATAATCATTTTTTTTTATAAAAAGCATCATTAATTAATGTCTTGCTACTATATCTACCATTTCCCCCCCTTGCTATACTTAATTTAAATTTTCAGTTTATTTTAAACCGGTTTATAAATTTGTCAAAAATTTAAAGATGTTAAGTAGTTCTCTTTTACATCTTGGTGTATGACACAATAGTGTTCTAGTTGAATTAAAGAGGAAAAACAAAGAGGTGAAATTGAGAAACACAAATTTAATGTTAAGACCACAAGACTTGTAAAAAAATGTACCACATAAAAGTGTGATTTGACAAATCTCTCACTATCCCCCTAACTTATAAATTCATGCTTATAGAGAGAGATTCAAGTGTTCATGCATGTGGGGGCAAGTGCCACAACAATTGCATCTGTGGTCCCAATGTGGGTAGCACCTACCTATGTTTGTTTAAATAGAGTGCGGAGCCAATCAGATACAGATACTATGTAGCTTCCCGTGTGTTATCAACCATCATGGGAGAAAATAACATTGAGTTTCCTGTCTATGTTCAAATTAATATGCATCTTCTCTCTTAAAGACGCTATTTCTCTTCTTTTCCTACACATTTAAGAATCTCAACCTATAACCTGTCTTTAATCAATGCATGTTCCTGTTTGTTTTTTAGCCCATTCCGTTCAAAATTCGTGTGTATGTTTTGCTTAAAACAGGATGATATGAAGGGCTTTTTTCTCTCGATAATTTCGGAATCATTTTTATTACAAAACTCTTAAAATAGGATCTTATAATAGAGATTTTTAATTCACTGATGGCAAAAATATCCCGGCAAAGTTGAGAAAGTTTTGCTAAAAATTTCTTAAAGAAAATTCAATGAATGAAACCCTTGTTTTTGGGGAGAAAAATAGCACCGATTTTATCTAATTAAGGCAACAACACCGGTTCAATGTTCATAGATGAAGGGTTCTTGTTAGGGTTCATGGCTCTAATTAGGAAAGTTTTCTTCTTTATTTTTGCTCAAAATCCCCTGTTATACGTTACAGACTTAAAATATAAGTATAAACGTGAATAAAATATAAATATAAATGTGAATTCAATCTAAAAGACTAATTTAGGAGAATCAGTCTAGACTTGAACATAAGGCTCGATCATTTTTAAGTTACCTCTTTTATATATTATCAATATTATAAGTCTAAATTTAATCAAAAGAGTCCAAAAAAAATGTTTAATAAGTGGGAGAATTCTTAAATTTAAGCACTATACTTAGATGCATTATTCTCAAACTTGTAACACTGTATTATGGCAACTTAATTGAATCTAATCTAACTAAAGAACGGGTCACAATTTTAGGTGGATGAATGTACTTTATATCAATCAATTACAAATAGTAGTTTGGGTGCGGCCAATGTTATTGCACCACATGGACAGCATATGTATTGAAAAATATTGGTTCCCCCATACATTGTCAAACAACTTAACCAAAGAAATTAAAGAGAAGTGGAGCATTTGGCAGAAGAAAAGGGGAAAATAAAAAGTCATTTATGGATGACAATAACATACACAAGATGAAGCCAAAAATTGGTACTAGAAGATACTGGTCCCAACAACTCTACGAGAACTCCATTTAATCTTTTTATGAATGAGACCACACACTTCTATTTGAGACTGTCAATTCAATTTACATGTTTTCTATTATGTGTTAGTGTGAGGCTGACTCCTTTACCCCTTAATTATAGTGCGATTCAAGTGGCCCAGCCCTTGTTTCCTAACCTATAGAGCAACATCATTGGATCCGCATAATAATAATAAAGCAAAAAGTTATGTTGTTAGGTTTAGTAGGACTATATATATATTTAGAAGAAATATTATTTGTATTTATTTTGAGTGAGATAGTGTGTTAACTCACTTATCATTTATTATTTAATGAGATTTAATGGAATGTGAGTCTCATATAAAATTTCATTTAATACAGTGTTAAACGTAAAATAAGTTCAAATAATACATCACATATATATTGAGTTATTTTATATTGCTCGTGGAGAAATAATTTTCTTCCTCTATGAAGCTTATTCACCATTAAACATTTTTTTTTGTTATTTTCTCTTTCCTGCTTTTGAACTTTTGAATGTTATGATATATATTATTAAGGATTTTGCTGCTATAAGTTCCTGTGTGTAAACGTTCGGTACATGCATTTGTAGAGTTACGCACTTTTTCTAAAAAAAATCAATTCAACGCATCTTAATGTAAATTCACTTGTTTGATGAGATTCAAATATATAGCGGATCCTAATTTATTTAGATTTTAATTGGCGCCTCAGCAAATCTCATGTTACATGGGATTTAATAAGTAGGACCCAGCACAAACTATGAATTGAATGACCTATAGATCGAACATTACATTTCACAACACGTTTACGTAAATTGACAAGAAAATATAGAAAACTCAAGCATGAAATTGAAAGAAGAAATTGTCTAGAGTAATGCCGTCAAAAACCCAGCATAAAAATATGAATTGATGAATGATGTCCCTTATAGACTATTGCATTTTTCAACGTGTTTACGCAAATTGAAATATAATACTCCCTCCATTCTACCCTATAATTCTTAAACTAATATAAATACGCTAATTTAAGAATGCGCTCCCAAAATTTTTTAAGTAACAAAATTGTAGAATAGATAAAGTAAAAAATTTCGAGCACAAAAAAAATATTAAGTTTTTTATTTTTTATTTTCTTTATGGTACATCTAAATCCGACTACCGCTAACATCAAGAACTCAATGCTTTGGGATTTAAATAGCCTGTTTGAACCAATTGAAATTTAATTTAATGATAAAATCACAACGTGACAAATTACAATTTGAATCTTAATTAAAAGAGTCACTCACAATCACGTACTTAATTTGAATGGCCTAGATTATCTTTTGATGGGAGGAGACCGGTAAGAAAACAAAACAAAAAAAGGTTTGTTGGCTGATACAGTAAGGAATGAGTTTAAAGTTTAGTATTTAGGGTTTAATCTTTTCACATGTCTATGTTTAATCTTTCATCATTCATTGAGAATATAAAATTCATGCATGACATAAACAATTAAAAAATTGATGATAAGGGATCTAACTGTTACCACTGGAAGGCAAATAATAGATTTGCCTGCATATTTATGAATAGATGCAGTTATGTAGACTACAAGTCACAAAGTACAGTTGGCATAGTTAGTTTAGTTTGTTATGACAGATGTTAGTAGTTTGTTAATTTCTGTTAGCTGGTTAGCTTGTGGATCAAGCAACCTGAACTAGTATATATGTTTAGCTAACATCAGTGTATAGTTAGTTTTTCCTATTCTCTCATTCATCAATGAATTGATGCATATTCAGATAAACACTTTCTCAACTCTCTAGAGTTTCGTTTCTTGTGTTCTTCATACTGCACAATTTGCAGTTTCTACATGGTATCAGTTTCCACTCGATCCTGAATTCTTCAGCCTCACACCTGCACCTTTCCTTGGATTCTTGCGGAGCATGTTACTGTTCATCCTTGCTTTCTTTCAAGAATTTCCATTTGGCACAGTTCAATTCCTCACCTTCAGGTTCTGTCAATGCCTGAATCTTCTTCTGTGATGAGTTTTGTTGTGTTTTGTTGCTGGTTGTGCTTGGCTTGTCATATTTGATTTGTGATCTTCGAATTTGTGATTTGTGATTGTTATAGTCACAGTAGCTTCACGTTTTTCTTTGTATTTCTGCTGCTATTTTTCATCCAATTTCTGCATCAATCTTGGTTGATCTTGAACCTAGTTCACCGACTATGGCTGATATCAACCCCTGTTCTGATCCATCACGAGATCCTTTATCCCCCTACTTCCTTCACCCTAGTGAAAATCCAGGGTCTGCTCTTGTGTCTCAAGTTCTGACTGAGCGCAATTACCACCATTGGGCACGAGCTATGCGGTTGGCCTTGAAGGGAAAGAACAAATTTCAGTTTGTGGATGGCCGCATCACACAACCTGATGAAGATGAACCACTGTTCTCTGCATGGGACAGGTGCAACACCTTTGTCCTTGGTTGGATCACTAATTCCCTATCTCCTGAAATCATGTCAAGCATTATGTGGACTGAGAATGCTGCTGATCTATGGAAAGATATCAAACGAAGGTATCATCAAGGAGATTTATATAGAATTGCTGAATTACAAGAGTTAATTTTTTCTCTCCATTAAGGGGATTCTCCTATCACCTCTTATTACTCTCAACTCAAAACATTTTGGGATGAATTGGACAATTTCAGACCAATTCCAACTTGTTATTGCCCTGCTAGATGCACATGTGGCCTTGGTGTTATTCGAGAATATAGGAATAATGATTATGTAATTCGGTTTCTCAGAGGCTTGAATGAGAATTTCAGTGCTGTAAGATCTCAAATCATGCTTATGGGACCTGTTCCTGATATCAATAAGGTCCTGTCATTGTTGCTACAACAAGAACGCCAATTCAATATGGAATATGAGGATCACAAATCACTAGCTGCCATGGTTACTAGTTCTAAGCCAGTTGCAGATTCAAGAGGCAGAACCAGAACTCAGACCTCCAGGCCTCCTCCAAGAGGTCGCAGTCCCTCTTATTATTCCAAGCATTGCAACAACTGTGGTGGGACAGGTCACCTAGAGCAAGATTGTTTCAAGAAAAATGGCTATCCACCTAACATGCAGAGAAAACACAAAGGGAAAACAGCCAACAATGTCACCAATGCTGCAGAAGAAATTGATTCTGATGATACCTGCAGTATTGCATCTCAGAAAGAGACAAGTGACAATTCTAATTTCCATTTTACTTCTGATCAGTACAATGCTCTGCTTGCTTTAATTCAACACAATGAGCCACAATCCCGAGTTGCCAATACTGTTACCATCCATGAACCACAACAAACCACTTCTACAGGTAACCATTCCATTCCTGCATTTCATATCACTAATCCCACAACTTGGATCCTAGATACTGGTGCTACAGATCATATCACCCATTCCCTACATGCATTTCATTCATTTAAAAGGAACAAACCCATATCATTGAAGCTCCTTGATGGTAGCCAGGTTTCAACTAACATTGCAGGCAATGTTTTTTCACAAAACAGCTTTATCTTACCAATGTCTTGTACATTCCCACCTTTACCTTTAATCTTATTTCTGTTTCCAAATTAACTACACACCTGCTTTGTCAATTGTCTTTCACTAAAGATCATTGTGAGATACAGGCCATGCCATCTTTGAAGATGATTGGTGTAGTTAGCTCAAGACAAGGCCTCTATTATTTGGAATCAACTGCTGCAGGCATTCCAACCCTTCGATCCATCAACAGCATTGCTGTCAATACATCTCAGCTATGGCATCTCAGACTTGGTCATCCATCATATAGGAAACTACATAGTTTACAAGATGCTTTCCCATTTTTCAAATGTAATAAGGATGTAAACACTCCATGTGATTCTTGTCAATTTGCAAAACAAAGGAAATTATCTTTTCCTACTAGCCATTCTATTGCTGATTCTGCATTTACACTGTTGCACATTGACATATGGGGTCCAATTTCTGTTCCATCAAGCTTTGGTTTCAAATATTTTCTAACAATAGTTGATGATCACTCAAGATTTACCTGGGCATTCTTCATGAAACTTAAATCAGAGGTTGCTGGCCTAGTCCAGAATTTTGTCACCTTAGCTGAGAATCAATTTCAAACAAGGATCAAATGCAATAGATCAGATAATGGAGCTGAATTCAATATGCCCTCATTCTACAACTCTAAAGGGATTGTTCATCAAACAACTTGTGTTGAAACTCCACAACAAAATGGAGTAGTGGAAAGGAAACACCAACACATTCTAAATGTGGCCAGGGCTCTAATTTTTCAATCCCATTTACCACAGAGTTTTTGGCACTTGGCCATTGCCCATGCTATTCATCTCATTAACAGACTGCCGAGCTCTTTTCTCAAATACACCACACCTTATGAAGTCCTGCATCACTCCCAACCTAACCTAGATCATCTAAGGGTATTTGGTTGCTTGGCTTATGCTACCACACTGCAGAATCACAGAACCAAACTATAATCAACGGCCAGAAAGTGTATGTTCATAGGCTATAAATCAGGTACCAAGGGTTTTCTGCTCTATGACCTTAAAACCAAAGAAGTATTCATCTCCCGGAATGTCCAATTCTATGAAAATCATTTCCCTCGCATCACAAACAACATCCCTGACTCACCCTCACCTTCACCTACACCCATCATACTTGCCTCAGCCTCTCCCTATGATTTAGACCCTTTCACAGATATCTCAGCCAATTACCACTCAGCTCTACACAACACCACACCACATATGCCACCTCCTTCCCCTACATTCAGTGCCACTTCACCAAACCCACCATCCTCACCCAGACTCAATGACAATTCACCTATAGCAGGCTCCTCAGATCAGGTTCCAGTGCTGATGCAAACAAGGAAATCCAACAGAACAAAGCGGCCACCTACCTATTTACAAGACTACCATTGTGCCTTGTCTTCATCAACAACTACTCACACCAATCATCAAATCAGGTATCCCATCTCAAACTACCTCTCCTATAATTCCTTGTCTGCATCTCATAAACATTTTGCATTAACCCTATCCTCCATATCTGAACCTACAACCTACAAAGAAGCCGTGGCTCATGAGTGTTGGCATGAAGCAATCAAAGCTGAACTATTGGCTCTTGAGACAAATGGAACTTGGAAATTAACTGAATTACCTCCTCACAAGAAAGCCATTGGAAGCAAGTGGGTTTTCAAGGTGAAGTTAAATCCCGATGGGAGTATTGAGAGGTACAAAGCCAGGCTTGTTGCCAAAGGGTTCAACCAGACCTATGGCATTGATTATGCTGAAACCTTCATTCCTGTAGTCAAAATGACTACGGTAAGGTTGCTGCTTGCTCTTACTGCTGCTCACAATTGGTACTTACATCAGTTGGATGTATACACAGCCTTTTTACATGGTGATCTAGTAGAGGAAGTCTACATGAAAGTCCCTCAAGGACTAGAAGTGCCTAAGCCAGGGCTGGTTTGCAAACTACAGAAGTCTTTGTATGGATTAAAGTAGGCTAGCAGGCAATGGAATGCCAAGCTCACCTCTATTCTGATACAGCAACAATACATTCAGTCCAAAGCTGACTATTCACTCTTCACTAAAAGAACAGCAGCTGGATTCACAGTAATTCTGGTTTATGTAGATGACTTAGTTTTGGCTGGTGATAACCTTGATGAAATCAATTCCATTAAGCGGCTGCTAGATGACCTATTCAAAATCAAAGATATTGGGCAATTAAAGTACTTCCTTGGAATGGAAGTTGCAAGATCAACCTCAGGCATCCACCTCTATCAAAGAAAGTATGCACTTGAACTAATCAAAGATTGTGGCTTACTAGCTTGCAAGCCAGCTTCCACCCCCATGGACTCTCACAACAAATTAAGCAAGGATTCAGGTACCTTGCTCCCAGATGCTTCAGCATACAGGAGGCTGATTGGTAGGTTGCTCTATCTTACCAATACCAGGCCTGATCTTTCATTTTCCTTAAGCAAGCTGAGCCAATTTCTGGACTGTGCCACCAATGAACACCGACAAGCAGCACACAGAGTAGTGCAGTACTTGAAGAACTCTCCTGCTGCTGGGATCCATTTCAATGCAAAGTCTGATCTACTTCTCAAGGGTTATTCTGATTCAGACTGGGCTGCATGCCTAGACACTCGCAAATCCGTGTCTGGCTTTTGTTTCTATCTAGGATCCTCTCTAGTCTCATGGAAAAGCAAAAAGCAATCGGTGGTCTCTAAATCATCTTCTGAAGCAGAATACAGAGCACTCAGCCAAGCAACATGTGAGGCTCAATGGCTATCCTATCTCATGACTGACCTCGGGTTCCCACACCCGCAACCAATAGTCATCCATTGTGACAATCTATCAGCAATACATCTGGCCTCTAATCCAATCTTGCATGAAAGAACAAAGCATATAGAAATTGACTGTCACCTAATCAGAGAAAAGCTTCATTCTGGTCTCATTACTATTCAGCCTATCTCCACTAAATACCAAATTGCTGATGTACTGACTAAGCCCCTCTCTTCCGGTCCTTTCAATTGCTTATTGATCAAGCTTGGATTGTTTACCATCCATTCCCCCAATCCAGCTTGTGGGGGGGTGTTAGCACTGGAAGGCAAATAATAGATTTGCCTACATATTTATGAATAGATGCAGTTATGTAGACTACAAGTCACAAAGTACAGTTGGCATAGTTAGTTTAGTTTGTTATGACAGTTGTTAGTAGTTTGTTAATTTCTGTTAGCTGGTTAGCTTGTGGATCAAGCAACCTGAACTAGTATATATGTTTAGCTAACATCAGTGTATAGTTAGTTTTTCCTATTCTCTCATTCATCAATGAATTGATGCATATTCAGATAAACACTTTCTCAACTCTCTAGAGTTTCGTTTCTTGTGTTCTTCATACTGCATAATTTGCAGTTTCTACACTAACATAACCTTATTATGTAAAAAAATGACATGAGATGATCCATTCTCCATGCAATATACTTTTGTTTCCACCACCCTTAACTTTCTTTTCTAGTTTTCTTCTTGCTTTCAAAAGTACCAAACAAGTTACTATTAGAAGAAATATAAATTTATTCCAATGTACATAAAATATGTTTAAATTACAGGATATCAAATTAACGAAGATCAAGGAAGCTCAAGATCTCGTACGTATTGATGGTGGGTGTCATGATTAAACAGCTTGACCTTCACATCACTTAATTACTCATAGAGTAATATGTATTTATTTGTAGTAAAGGTCTATCATGGTACTTAATTACCCATAGTTAGCATTATTCCTTACCCGTATCATCTTAAACGTTATTGGTTGGATCATAGAAAGATCTCTTATTTTATATTTTCAATACTATCTTCAAGTCATTACTATCTTTACTTTTATTTTTATTACTATAGTAAGGTATTACATTATGATAGTATCAAATTAAGGTATAAATTAAGGTATCATCTTCATTATTAGTTGACCCGAATTCATTTGGCATTTGAAGAAATGATACGTAACAATCAGGTCAAGGTAACAATTGAAAATAAAACTTTTACTCCAAACGTGATTTATGCCAAGGAGATTTACAATTTTTTTTTCCTACATGAGAAATTTTGACTAATTTTTGGGGGGGCTTTGAATAGAGCGACATGAGAAAGATCAGGGGACAAGGTGGGTCACATTAGGAGTTGGGATGAAGACTTTAGGAAATGAATAAGGCTTTAGTCATATTTTTCTTCTTTCTATATTTGTATGATAAATATTGGTAAGCCATTATGATTATGATTAATTATGCTTTTTAAGTGGGAGATTAATTACAAGACTACAAAAAGCTCTCACACTCTCTCGTAGTTAGTAAGATTCGCAGAGATCTCTCCCAAAGCTAGAAAACCAATAGAAAATTATAGATTTCAACGTCAATCACGCAAACATCATTTTACAACTAAACAATAATTCATCATCATCAGCACGTAATGGTGGGGACCCGAACCCAATCCCTAAGTTTTGCAAACACGCACCTGAACGTTATTATATTAAATTCAATGTCCTCCATGTCATACACACATGACATTAAAATGATCAAAGCCTTCCACTTTGGTTTCATGTATGGCTATAGCCATCTTTTCCCATATTTGAATTTGAGCAAATTTTCATGTGCTTATGACCCGTCATATTGATAGGACAAACTTTAGCCTCAGAGTTTATAAGACTTTATCACTTAAAGCTGAAATATCTAACCATAAACATATTTAACATAATGCGTAGCACACAATTTTTTTTTCTTCCTTTGTTGTTGTCTAGAATTTATTTATTGACGAAATTGCCATCATTGCAATTGGTGACATGTGGGAGAGAAGTTGGAATAATGTGAAACATGCGTATCTTAGATGAGATATGAGGGGGTGGATACGATGTTGACACGTGGGCCATATGTGTGGGGCGGTGTTAGATCTGAGCATCATGTAGATTTTAGAGTCTAGGACCTTGGATGCTATCATATAATACTATGAAAAATTGAAAGGTCTCTTAGTACCCTAGGGCTGCTTTGACTATTCCTAGAGAGAGCTATGTGCTGGTGGTGGGTAAGGTGAAGGTGTCGGCCCTTTTAAGATTGAGCCAAGACAAAATTGATGTAATAGGAGAGAGAAAGAGAGAAGCCCAAAATGGCAAAGGAAATAAAAATAAACTAGTGAAATAGGGTGGAAGTTCAATATCTGGGTCTGGAGCATGCACTGCAATCACAATTACTTTCAGAACTCAATTCTTTGTATGATAAGCTCTGTAGATACTAGCAGTTGGAGTCAGCAGCAGTATAGCCAGGGTGGTGGGATAGAGACATGGGCTTCACGGTGCCTCCTTGGGTTCATCAATAACATATGTTTCTATATAATAAAACAGTACAATACAAAAAATGTTATTCGATTGTTGTGCTATTCTTTAGATATATTATTTTAAAAGACACTACTGAATAACATTTAAATATCAATTGAGAATGAATCACCAACCACTAATATATAAGATACACATAATGATGTCTCTTAAAAAATATCCACATACATAAGTGATAATATAAGTAACACTACTAAAAGATATTGCAAAATTAAGAAGAGAATAAAAAAGAACTTGTGATTTCGAAAGGAACATTTTGTTTTGTGAGCTAATGTTAAAGACTTACGAATCTCAACTTCACGTCATAGAAAAAATAGGTGTGGCATGAGCATTGTAGCGAGAGATGTGCTAACGTGTCAAAAATGAATTGGGTGGGGGAATGAGTTGAGTTAATTTTGAGTTAGATTCTTGCTTTAGCCTAATCGGTCGATGAAGCAATCCGGTAAGCTTGTGATTGGCCGTCTAACGCAAACTTCCAAATACATGAAAAGAGTGAAAGCAATTGCCATACATAGACTCGTGTGCTTTTCTAACCTAACAAGAATTTCTTAGACCAGCAGCACTGATTTTTAAAACATTTAATTCAACATTATTACTAGGTACATGGTATTATTTTAGATATACATACATGTTTATTTTTAATATACGACATATTAAAATCGTGTACACCTTTAGTATATAAAAAAGAAGTACATATATAATATATTAAAGTTTCTGCAAACCTATACTCCAATGATTCCTTCTCTCTATATCTACTTGTGACTTGTGAGTTGGACGTTCAGATTAAGCGGTCTTTGATGGGTTGGAATGATAAACGAAGGGATGGGTCCAACTGACTATATAATTTTGAATGAGTGAAGTCAGGTTATTTAATTAATTGCTTTGATAGTCTATTACATAATTCACCCAATCTACAAGTGCATTGGATGAGAGAGAGAGAGAGAGAGAGAGTACTAGTTGCCCCTTCCTTCAAACTAGCAAGTAGCAACTACTCTTTTCTTATTCATACCTAACTCATAATTTATATCGAGTTTCATTATTTATAAAAATATCAAGTGAATTCACATTTCATCTATTAATATATGAAATTGTAATAAAATCTACATAATAAAATTTTATTTAAAATAAATAAGTTATGAGCTAGCTGTGTAGAGTGCCTCGTACGTACACGGAGAAGTGTGTGAAGCTGAAAAGAGAATGAATGATATGTGGCTTCTGATGCAAAGCCAATCATTTCATTCGTTTTCACTGACTCACATCACAACCCGTGCCATACTCTCATCACATGCACCACATTCCCAATCCTCGTCCTGCTTCCATTACCCTCTGATCTCTGATCTCTGATCTCTGATCTCTGATCTAATAATATTTCTTTCTTTATTTTTTTTCACAATATGTAGAGCGTCTTGTTTGTTTCTGTTATCCCATACAGTAACCGTTAGTCAAATAATTGTTGATGAAAGGCCACCTTTGTAATTTTGAACTATCAAAGCTAGGAGGAGACAATCCCAACTCCCTTTGGGTGGGCCCCCCCCTCCCCCTCTTAGTCATCTTGGGTCGTGTTCCCATATTTTCACACACACACTCTTCTCCCTTTGGGACAACCGCAAAGAAACACCCCTACTTGAAGAAACACTTCTATAATCCTAAATTATTTTGACTAAAAGAATAGATTTTAAAATTTGTTACATTTAAACATTTAAAGAGAAATAAAGATACAATTTTTTTATAAAAAAAAAATAAAACTCTTTTAAAATGAGTAGAATTTAATTCAAGTTTTTTATATCTTTATCTTTATTCACATTACTAAACATGATTGATTTTAACATATAAAAATTCATTAATTTCATCTAAATATGTTTTCTTATCCCATAATAAATAAATAATATTTTAATTATAAGTGATGAATTATAAAAATTGAAATATTATTTAGTGTTATATTGTCTGAAGCACACTTGGAAAAGGATTTTTTTTTTTTTCTTTCCTTTGATCACTTTCCCTCTCTCTGCCTGCACTGTGCACTTTTTCTAATTTTCCAAAGCAAATTGAGTAGCAAAAATGCTATTTCAACACTAGTGATTTTATTTATACAAAAACTGGGTATAAATACAGCCCCACTACCCATGCAAGTGCAACAACTCTTTATTATAAAAACATAAACACTTCCACTTCCACTTATCACAATTCACAACCCGGCCCCTTTAATTTTTTCATGAAACCTTACACAACAAACTCTCCCATGGAATCACAATCTAAAAGAACAAACCCAACTTCTTCCCCATCGCCCCTAAAGCTCTTCGGCTTCAGCGTCCACGAAGACTACTCCACCATGGAAGACGAAGACTCAACCGCCAAGGCCGCCTCCTCCACTTCCCCGTCCGGCTCCCCGGACTCCTCCGGCGGCGGAGGCGGCGGAAGCTTCCCCTCTTCCTCCGGCGAACGGAGATACGAGTGCCAGTACTGCTGCAGAGAGTTCGCTAATTCACAAGCACTTGGCGGCCACCAGAACGCACACAAGAAAGAGCGGCAGCAGCTCAAGCGAGCCCAGTTACAGGCCAACCGAAACGCCGCCGTTTCATTCGTCCGTAACCCCATCATCTCCGCCTTCGCCCCTCCCCCTCACCTCCTGGCTCCCCACGGCTCCGTTGTGGTCCCCACTCCGCCCCCCTCCTGGGTCTTCGTGCCCCCACGTGCCGCCCCTCCTCCCTTCCACGTGTCTGTATCGCACGGCTGCGTGTTCCCCTCCGCGAACAACGCCAGTAATTATTACAGCGCTGGTAACGGAAACGGAAACGGAAACGGAAACTGTAATATGGGCGTTAAATCGGCGGGTGCAGGGCTGTTCCCGTACGGTGGCGCCGTAGGGGATTCGTCAACCGCATTGTCAACGATGGGGTCGCAGGTGCAAGTGCAGGTACAGGCCAGGGCCCACCACGGCAGGATTGATGGGCCATCTTTGAGTAGGTTCTCGAAAGGGGATGGTGGGCCCAGCTTCGATGAGTCACTGGGCTTGGACTTGCACCTTGGCCTTGCCCCAGCTACCCCGTGAAATAGTGTGACCGAGTGTTTAGCCGTTTCTAGATTCGGGCTTTGTACGCCACTTATGTGGCTGGCTTCATATCTTGTACATTTTCACATTATTATTATTATTTCCTTTTTTCTTTTTTTCTTTTTTGCGCTTTTCAAGCAAATGGTTTTATTACCTACTGCTAGAACACACTGCTTTCTACTTTTTGTTCACTCATTCAAATTTTGTACATACCCCCGCCCCCCCAATCTATGTTCATAAGTTCTGACCTCTTAATTTCTTGAATTGTTTTGGAATTTTTCTTTACTTCTGTTATATAGCTAAGACAAAATTTTGGCATTCGGAATTTAGTGTCTGAATGATGTAAAATCAATAATAACCTCTAGATTAAGGATATTATTAGACTAGAAAAAATTAGAACAATTTAATTAATTAATCAAACTAGGTAAAGCAGGAGTGCGTTGATTTCATTGAGCACATTGTGGTCCATTTCACCTTATATATTTAATGGAATATGATATGATGCCTTTACCTGGCTTCCAGTAGTACCCAGAAAAACACACAAATAATTTGGCTTTTGAATTTATTTATATTGGAAAAACGCTGTGATCTTGTCCAATCAATTGTTTGAAGGCTTAAAATCTAGCTTGGCTTAGTACTATGATATTAATTAATATATGTTAACCATATTTAATTCGTCTAAGAAAAGTGGGGGGAAAAAAAATCAAAGACAGGAAGGACACAGCTCACTATATTACCAACAATGTTTGGACATGTAGGACACGAAAAAGTACCTTCAATGTGAAAATATTATGGCTTTTGTTTCAGATTTCTGCCGAAATTTTATCAAGAATAGTCGATAGAGTACACACAACTTGCATTCACATGTTCAATCAAAGTCATTAAAGTTTTCGAAATCGGTAACACTTACAGTTGAGATGAAATTTCAAAACAAGATCAAAGAAAGCATATATATCCGACATAGTGGTAAATCGCTTAATAATTGTTGTGAATTATGCAGATCGTATAGGCAGGGGCACTTTTCTTTTTAACCTTAATCGCTGTTGTTTCTCGATCGAAGTTTTAAAAGAGAGAGACACTCGTTAGAGTAACATTAATGTCAGAATCACGTGATCCTAATTTATACACCACCCCTATGTCTATTATTGAGCAATGGAATTCTCTATAGGAGTGTTTTTTCCTTTTGTCACATTTAATGTAAAAGAATAATAACTGAATTTTGTTATGTAATTTAGATCACATAGGCAACATATGCTTCTTTCTTAATTAGGTTGGGAAAAAATGCATTATTCAACCCACATTGAATACCTTATAAGGGTCGGTAGGAGTGTCACGTTTTTTCAATTCTTACAAAGATAATTATTGATTACCCATTAAAATAATTATTGGATTAAGAATGAAAACTGAACTCACGTTCTTATGAGATATGAGATGATTACTTGCTAATTGCGAGAATCATTTTTGGCATTTTGAAAGGAGCTGCATCAATGAAAAAACAACTAGTTGTGTCACCTAAATGATTAATATGTAATTAAACATTAGAGAAGGAGAAAAGAAAATTCAGATCACAAAGATTGATATATTAATTCCATGCATTGTTCCTGCAATTATTGATTTCTCATATCTCAAAGATTGTGAAATATGTTGCAATCAATTTCTAGACTCTAAAAAGCTAAAATTAACCCTTGGATGATACGTTGGTGCCTTATTTTCTTCTTGGCTAAGAGTTGATAAAATGCGGGACCAATAACATCCATGTCCGTGAGTACAATTTTGAAAATGTTCAGTTTGATTGGGTGAACCGATTAAAAATTAAGTGCTTGAGTCAAACACTATCATAATCCATCATTGTCTCCCCTTATTGTTCACTGAATAATAGCCCTTGATATATATCTACTTCGTAGGTTGCTGTCCAAACACAAGGAATTGTTGATCATAGAGAAAGTATATTTAATTTGTTGAGAAAATAAGAGACAAGAATTGCTTCTCACTTTGAAGAGACTTCAGGGTAAGACAAACCCTTACGTGTATGGACAAACCTAGCTATATAAACAGCATCTGAATAATTGATTGGTAGTGAAAAACATTTTAACATAAGTGGTCTGGTGAGTGTTTTATGAAAGAGACTTACAGTTACTAGTTATGCAGTGTTGATTTGATTTGGTTAGCATGCATCATCTTCTTTATAATTTGAGGGCTTAATTAACATGCATCTTGGCTTATTATAGCTAGCACTGTAATGAATGAGCTCTTAACATTACATCTTTAATTTACCTTCCAATATTATAACTTTTGGTATATAATAATACTTGCTTTATTCAACTAGTATAAACTAAGGTCATGGAGTTAATAAAAAATGAAATAAAAATGAACTAAAGGTCATGGATTGAATTCCGCAGATGACATTGGGAGCTTCTGAAAAATTTATACAAATTATAGTAAATTAATTGCATCTTTTTCCATCAATTATATTTTGATTTAATGGTAAGCATTTGATTTAATAATGTAAAGTACTAATAATATTTTCAAATCTCTAAACACACAGTCATGTTGACAGGTGGGTATATTCCTAAGTTAAAGTGACCTCAGAAATTGAATAATATATATTTAATGGAATTAAGATATACTATAACATATGTATATGTATAAGGTCGGTGCTTTAATCTTACCATATCCAAGGATGTCCAACCCAAAAAAAGAAGATTCGGCAACTTTAATTAAAAAGTTAAGGTGGATGATGTTTATTTGTTGAGCTTAACCATTATCTTGGTTTTTATCATAGTTGGAAAACAGGTGGAGTTGGTTTCCACAAGGGAGGTTAAGAGGAAGAATATGATTACCCTCATGAGACTTTATGATGGAGTTGGATGCTTTTGGTTTTACCCTTTCTCTTATTTTGCATGCTCGATAACTTGGTTTGATTACTTGGAGAACAAAAAAGGATGTGGTATTCATGGTTCAGAAGCATGTATGATGATATCTTTGAAAATTTGAGCAATTAGAAAAGCTTGCTCCCACTTTAGAGCTTTTTTGAAATATTAGTAGGATCCCTTGTGGTTGGTGAGGAAAGAATTGAAACATAATGTTAGCCGTGAAACCGGACATGGTTCACACTGGCAAGTCATTTGCCGGTAAAACTTCTTAAGAAAGGAGTGAAATGAGTGGTTTAAATCAACTCAAAAAACTAGTTCTATGAATAATGTGGAACTCTAATACTTTTCTTGTGTCTAAAATGGGACATATATCGAGCGAGGAGTTTGTAGGACTGAACAACTGCAGATGTGCTCATTAATAATTTTAAGTTAAACTTTGATACTTTCTTAAAAAATGAGTAATTTAATTCAATCACAAAAATTAGCTCAAAGGATGAAGATTGTCTTAATATTATTAAGAATATCTAAACTTTATCTCTAAACAATGTGAAACTCTAGCAAATTTTGATTTCTTGTTAATACTAACTTATAAAAGAATAAAGGAACATAACATTTTATTTATTATTATTATTTATTTTAGATAATTCCGTCAGTTTTATTGATGCTAAAAAGCAAAGGGCTTATTATTATTATTGTTGTTGATATTATTTTTATTGTTATTATTATTATTTTATTTTAAAAAAAATAAATCAGAAAAAGGCCAACGTAAGTTGAACCATCTTTTCGTTTCTTAGTCACCGTATATAAATCCAACTAGAGACATGATTAAGTTTTGACATGATTAAGAAGCAACTAATTAGCCTTCCCCAAGCATGTTGGGGACCATGGGATTTTGTTTCTTAACTAGGAAATCATTTTTCCACAATGTATATAATTGGCTAGAACTTGATGGAGAAGTTAATTAATAGCGATAGCTCCTCCATCACATTCAATTCAATTCAATGGTATTAGACATCATACCCAATCACAAACGAAACCCATGGGCTGTTTGTGTTTAACATATTGTGACTTTTTTACAAACTACCCTTTCAAAGTCTATGTCTTTTGCATAATGTGGCTTCCTCCTATATGTCAATAAGAGATTTCGTGACTAATTAGCAATTATTATATAGAGGGAAGTCGCAAGAGTTGGAGGCTGACTAAGAATATGATTTCTTTCTGTCCCTTTTTTTGGAAAAAGAATTTCTTCCCCCCACAGATATATGGAGCTTGATTGGCTGCCCTATGTTAACGCAATGTATGTTTTTTGTTTGGAGGCAGCTAGCTCATAGCTGGTTATATAGTTTTAATATACAACTGGATTAAACCACATGGAGATATTAATTATTATACTGTATAGTGCTTTGCTTTTGACATTGTATAT
Source organism: Nissolia schottii (assembly GCA_003254905.1). NCBI lineage: Eukaryota > Viridiplantae > Streptophyta > Magnoliopsida > Fabales > Fabaceae > Nissolia > Nissolia schottii. The sequence goes on from QANU01024517.1 coordinate 769,619, forward strand.
AGAATATATATACATGCAAGTTGTTTACCAAAAGAGTGATAATGCATACAAGTCTATCTTTGTTTCTTTCTTCACCACTTCTTTTTTGTGTAATGAGAAGTCTTTTGTATATATGTGATTTGAACCGAACGTCGGTTATAATAATTTCTGTTGGACCTTTTGCTTCCATTTGGCATATGGTTGCCACAGGTTTGCCGCTATAATAATATATGTTTTTCTTACGAGACTAGACATTTTTATGGTGTAGTGATACCAGCGTCATGAGTTCATTTCCCATAACATATGATATGGCTAGCTAGCTTCTATATCTAAAGCTACATGGCTCATTTTTGGGAGTGTGTTGGTTATGTCTTATCATAGGCACTTCGTTGCCTATTGCGGTAGAAAACTTTATTCTCCAATTTCTTCCAAGCCCTAGAAATCATCTTTAGTCTTTTTAGCTAAAAAAATTGAAATAATTGAGTCTTCTAGTTCATTGACGAGACTGATTTATTTGAGACAAATACTTGATTTAAAGTAACAGAACATATATTATATAGGGCTTTGCCTTTAATTTATATACACAAAAGAAAATGCTCGATAACCCAAGCCCTTTGCCCGAATTTCAATTATCTGACCGATTTGGCAATTAATGATTGGTTCTTAGTTGAACTTTCTCTCAACCACGATCAGGTTGTGTTGTCTTGTCTCTAATAAATGCAAGACACATTTGTCTGGCAAATATACATGGAGCAACCCTTCGGGTTTGTTAGCATCCCTCTTCCTTCCAAACCCTAGAATCATTTACCCACTTTAGCTAAAAGAAATTGAATTTATCGAGTCTTCTAGTTCATTGACAAGATTGATTCACATTATAAGACAAATACTTTATTTTAAGATTGTTACAATTAATGGAACATAAACGCAATGGGGTTGACAGCTAGCATTACAAAAAGCCTCAATAATCCACTTGAGAGTTTACATATGATGAATGGCAGGCAATGAAGGATTTCCGTGTGTAACAATTCGAAGTTTAATTTGAGCTTTTCTCTCACGCGATGTGCACGGTAGCATTTTAGTCAACCAGAGAGCTGGGAAGTTCGAAAAAGAAAGGACGACAAAAAAGAACACTGGCTCATAGCCCCATCATCCAGCTTTCTAAAGTGTTGCATATGGTGAGTGGGGTCCTATATATATATATATATATATATATATATATAGTTATGATTGAAGTAAGTCTACAAAGTTTAATGTTGGATTTTGGCTTTAGTTAAGAGATAATGAGTTTCTTTCGCTCAACCACACCCTGATTTTACATTAGTTATTTTAATAATTAGTAACTTGTTAATACTTTTTTTTGTGGTATTTTAAAAATTACATTATTGCAATGAGATTTAAATCTAAGACCTCATATATATTACCCAACATTCTTATCATTAGACCAATCCTAGTCATTTAGTAACTTGTTAATACTTATAACCTTTTTTCCTGAATCAGGAGTAATTGGCCAGCTAACCGATGAGCAACAAACTACAAGCAACTATAAAGACCAATTAGTGTGAAAAATAACTCCTTACTTTTACTTTTACTTTTACTTTTTTTTTTATAACAAACTTCTTACTTTTATTAGATTGTTTGATCTCTTCTACAGCAACTGTTAAATTTTTGGTGAAGCATGTGTGATTGTCCCCAACTTGTCTTTGTACTTTCAAAAAAGTTAGATTGCCATGTTTCCTATCGTGCACATGCTTCACCAAAACGGTATTGTTTAATTTTTTTATAAAAAAAATTTAAGAAAAAACTTGAAACAATTAAGCTCCAAATCTCACGTCCTCATATCATATGCCCTTCCTCGCACGTTACTCTCAGTAATTTACCTTGTTCCTACAATTGCTAGGTAAGTTCTATTTAGTTTATATATTTCTTTATATATTAATGTACCTATAACTTGAGAGTTATACAATGTTACCGTTTTAAGATTGTAGGTTAGGAAGCGGCAATGAAGATGCAAGGTATAAAGAACTTCAAATGTGTCGATCGCCACATCACAGATATTTTCATATACGCACACACATGGATAATAGCTTAGGGGACAAATCTTGCTTGAAGTGTAGTATTGAGCTTTATATATGAGGCATATTCTTATCTTAAGGCACATATATTGTTTTTGTGAAATAAGCGTTGTCTCCTTTTCCTAAAATAAAATGAAGTTTCCTATTGCGGTCTTCTACAATATATTCCATATATCTAAATATTGCATTACAGAAGATGCTTCCTATGACTGGCTATCCTTTTATTAACTCACTAACGTCACACAAAGAGAGTATGTGGCAGAACGTGCAACAGTTTCCTTTTCAGTAAACCATCCATTCAGTCTTTGAATTTGGCAACCAAAATTTAAATTCGTTCCAGGGTTTTTAAAAATCTCTAAAAGATTCTAAAATTGATATAAGCTAGCCAAGTTAATTCTTAGCATTAACCAACATAATTCAAGTTCATCTCTTTAAAAACATTAATTAACTTGATCAATTTTTTTTGTCTAGTTAAAGATATTAAAACTTAAAAAAAAAATTAAAGTTTGGCGTCAACTCCAAAAACAAAATCAGTCTTTCCTTTATTTTAAAGAATTTTGTAAAAGAAATTATGAAAAAAAAATTATATATAATTTTTATTTTACTAAATATTTCATAAATCTTAAAAACAAAACTAAAATCAATCGGATCAATTTAATAATTTACTCATTTTCTTTTTCTCAGAAGACTTCATTTGTTGTGGCAATAGTTACTAAAAATAAAGCTAAAAGCACGACAAGACCCCTGGAATTATTATCCTATTTTTTTCTTTTCCACTTTTCAAAGAGAGAGATGAAAGGAGGGAAAGTGCTAAGTAAACTGAAAAATGCTGGAGATATTTGTAAGGTCTCTGACATGCATGCCTCAGAGGAAGTAGGCAACAGAGACTGTTTGCACCTTTGGCCTTTTCTAATTCCTATGGTTCTCAAAGCTCCTGCGGTCAAGTTGGAGACAAACGTTTGCGGTGCATCCATGATCAGATAGATATAATGGTTCCCAGAAAAATAATATTAATAATAATAATAATAAAGTAGTTTTAGGGCTCTGTTTGTAGGTTCCTCTCATGTACTTGTTGCTCTCTCTAAGCGGCTTTTGTTTTTCCAAAAAGATAAAAAGAAAAAAAGAAAAAAAGATGGGTCCCAAAATTGTTCCTCCTTGATTGAGTACTACGTTTGACAGTTGACACGATTTTGATTTGCAAGTTATCAGTTATAGGACACACAAAGAACCAAAATTATGTAAACTCCCAATACCACTAACATCGTACCTCACAGTTACACATGAAATGAACCTTTTTTCTATTTTATTATCAATTTTTTTTAATTGATATCACGAGTATTAAAAAATTTATTGAACTTTACTCAATACTCAAATAAATTAATTCATTAAAAAGATAAAGTTCTTTTATCATTTTTTTTTATTCACAAAACTTAAATTTAAAGTTTTGTTAAAAAAATAAATGTTGAACCCTTAAACCAATTTTTTTTAATATAAGCAGGGTATATTATCTTATCTGCAAGTGTTGATAGCTTTGCACCACTCGTGAAGATCCCTGATGGATTGGCTTTTGTGTAAGCAAAAATGGTGGTATCCAGTCCTTTTGGCAGAACAATGTTTTGGTACTTTTTTTTTTGAAGAAATTAATGTGGGTGTCCCCACTAGAGCATTTTCACTTTGTGGCAATTAATACACCCTATTTAATGCTTTTTTTTTTTTTAATACTACTATATACCTAAGGCGCTCTCTCTCTTCTTTGTGTTGTAGTAGCTTGCTAGCTAGCTAGGCACTTTCAACTTTTTAAACAAAAAAAGGGGGACAAGTTGAATGGTATTTGTGAGCTTTGGGGAGATGGTCCTAAAGTCTCTGGATTGCACGGTGCAAAATTAGTGATTGATGAAAACAAACCATATTACGGATAGATATAAGACGTTAATGGCGCTTAGTCAAGGCTATATATTATCATAATCTTCTATTTAGGAGATTCGTATCCTGAAAAGTGAGATGAGGAGAACTCTTTGTGATTAGGCATCTGTCCTTGAAACTGGTTGATCTAGTCATCCCCAGCTAACATCTATTGACCAAAAGTACACATCAAGATAAATTAACACGTGATGCTTGGCAGTATAATATTGCTACATGCCATTCGTGTCCCTCTTTTTTAAGATAAGTGTATTATTAAGGCTCAAGAAAATTAATGAACAACTTGTAAAAAATTCATTAAAACTTAACAATGCTCAGCTTGTATTAGGAGATGGTTCATTCAAAAATTTCAAGAAAAAATTCTAGCGCGATAATACTCGAGAGAGAAAATGTTTGGCATAATAGAACGTGAATAATACTATTATCAAAATAAATATAACAAGAATTTTTTATACAAATAATGATAATGGTAAGATCAAATTAGAGTACTAGCACTTTCTTATTCATTCAGAGATGAAAAATGAGAAATTATTGTGTAATTATGATGTTTTATGTTAGATATACTTATGATTTTATATAGAAAATGGCATTATGGGGTAAATGAGGAGGAAAATAAGATATTATTGTCAAGTTTCATTCTTAAATTTAAAAAGAGTAGACATATTTATTTGTAGAAAGTAACATTTTTTCAATTTTTCCAAAAGAAATACCTTCACCTTACATAAATCATACCCTGATAAACCCAAAAGAAATATAGTTTTGCTTTACTTTCTAAGTTGTTATAAAATTAAGCAGCATAATTTGATAGAGACAAAAACTTGAACGCAGTAGTGATCAAGGGGGCAGAGGGTTCTAGATATCATGATGATATCCTCTCCTTTCTTTGACCCACTGAAAGTTCATAGGCTGAATCAGGATCCAAGATTAGTAATCAGTGCACTGAAAGTACTGATGATTTCTTTTTTGTCTTACTGATGTAATTGTTGATAATTTTATGGCATTACATTGTGAATTATGCAATAACAGTGCTAAATAGCGTAAGCCTTTTTGATACTAAATAGAAAGAACATGTACACACAAAGTGTAAGCGGAAATCAAGGAAAAAAAGATCATGATAAATTGACCATTCACATCAATTCCTATGATTGATGTGTCATGATTTTTCTCTCAATTTGTTGTTCTCCTTCATTTCCGCCATCATTCTTTTACATGTTAGTTATTATTTGTATCAAAAGCCTTCGAACTATTTAACACTGCTTTATGAAATCAACTCTTTCAGGTAAGGAATTAGATAAACTTCTCTCGCCACTTTTGAGTTCAGGTATTCTCTCATCTCTCCGCCAATCTTCTATCAAGATTATTGAAACCATGGTTTATGGCAAGAATCATCTCAATCAAAAAATTTAAACCCTCAAGTAGAGATAATTTGAAGAGTGATCCATTTATACCGTTGTAAGACTTGACATGCTTCTACTTTCAATAACTTTTTATATAATGTAAATTTATTAATCTAATAGTTGAATTATAAATACATATCATGTCGATAATTTGTGCCGAATTTAGAAAATTGGGCATCAATAAGCATCTCACCAACAAAGAGTTTGTATTTATTTATTTATTTTACTTCAAAAATTATATTGATAGTAATCAAGTTTAAATCTAAATCCTCATGCATGTAACCTAAATAATTTATATATTTGAATACAATTAAGAACTGTATATAACGTTAATTTTGGTTTACATAGAAAAATATACTAAATGATTTCAGTTTAATATGATACTTTGTAAATATGATTTATGACATGGCTTTCAATCTAATCTAATCGTAGGTTTTCATAAAAAAAAATATTCTTGCATAAAAATTTATTGAAAGGTGTAAGAATTACTCCTGACTTATACTGATATCAACGGATCTCTTCTCTTTATATTTTACAAAACAAAACGTATGAAAATAAACAATTCGATTTTGTTTAATGAAATTAAAATTCTTCAGGTTCTAATAAACACAATCACCCACATTGTACTTTAAGTTAGGTTTCGATTGAGGATTTTAAAATGAGAAAACATTTTTTTATTTAAGAATTGATAATACAATAATCAAATTGAAACAAAAAATAGGTACAAAACTTAATTTATTATTTAATTATTTAAAATAAAATTGAAGGATACTTTCATGTAGTAAAAAATAAATTAATCTTTCCTTTTTCTTTGAAACTCTGTCTTACACGTATCTCATGGAGGGTGGACCTTGTACCATCAAACTAGCTTTGCTTTGAAAAATGCAAAAACAGCATGACTGTGTCTTGCCAGAACTCTCATATTAAATTTGATTATGTTTGATTATTTTATAAGAAAAAAAGACACATATTTTGAATTAAATTCTACTATTTTAAAAAAACTTCACTTGCTTAAAATATTTACATCTTTTTTTCTTATAACATGACTAAACATGACCAAATTTAACATAAGACAATCCATTTCAATTGTCTTAGACAGCTAGAAATTAACACAGCATTCATCAATAGCAATAGCAATCCGGACAAGAGATAATCAAAAAGTCTAGAACAATATTTGAACTTAGTATACAGCAAAAGTTACGAGGCTCACTTAGTCTTCTCATGAAATGATCACCACAAAGGGCCCCAAAAAAAGAGAAAATTGTAAAAATGATATGGGTCCGAGACACTAATTTTTTACACAATCTTGAAGCCTCGTGTATTGATAAATTATAACATGAATTCTGTATCAATCATAGTTATAGAGAGGACATTGATTTCACCCTCATGTTGATGTATGTGGCTCCACAGGTCTTTCCTCCAGTTTTTGACTCAATGAAGGTGTTGTTGACTGTTTTTCTTCAACTACTACAGGTGCCTTCTGGTCTTTCTGTGCAACTTCTGCCACAAGTGGTTCGCTTGGGATGCACGGTCTCCAAATTGTTTCGTTGCCTACGTCCATGAGCGCGATGCCCTTCGCGGTCAAATCGGTCCTAACCTTATCGCTCTTGGCGAAATCCTTGTTCAACCTCGCTTGAGTTCTTTCCTCTATCATTCGTAGAATGTCGTCTTCTGCCAGATCTGCTCTCTTCAATGCCTTATCTTTCAACTCCTGCAGAACCTGATGAAACAAATGACAATCATTTTCGATTCAGCTTTACCAAAATATTATAGTTATCTCTAGATTCTACAAAATAGGCAAGCAAGCGCATTCTAATAATATGTATCACCTCGGCATAGGATCTGGACGACAATAATCCTAGCACGTCCAAGATTTTAGCAACTTCTTTCTCAACTTCAGATAGGGAATGAATCAATTGCAACTGCATCTTTTTCGGCTGCTTTTTCTGGAAGGCACCCAACATATGATCCGAAAATAAATTACTAGCGCGTCTCAGACAGAAGAAAAGGGCATGCGGCATCCGGACATGCAATACAAGAAAAACTAATTGCAGATACATACCTTCAACATTTTCAAAGAACTGTTCACAAATTTCAAGGCCTCTTGAATAGCACCGGTTAGCAATACTGGTGTTTGCAAGTCATCAGACATTTTTGTTTGAAACTCAACACGCATCTTATTGATGCATTCCTTGGCAGCCGCATTAACTTGAGGCACACTTTCCTTCTTCTCAGTGTCCTCTTGTTGACATGATGATAAAGCATCATTGCAATCTTGAAGAGTCTAACAACCAAAAGTACAAAATCATCCTCATAGTTAAGGACATCATGGCAGCATAAAGAAACTGTTTTGAACAATTTCCCCAAAGAAGTGGGCATCAATTAAGCCTTATTACTCGTGTGTATAGATTGACAACCAGCAGCAATGGAATTATAGTAACCAAGAATGCGACCAAAACCTAATCAACAAAACTGTTTTATGTAGCTATATTTTTCCTATTTTATTTATAAATTGTAATTATTTATAAATTATAATAAGCATACCACAGAAACCAATAATTTCGACTGAAAATATATTTCGTAACAGTCATCTTTGACGAATTTGGGCATGCCATACTGACAAACAAGAACACACATACGAAGAGAATGGAAACAATTTCAATCAATTTCCATCGGAGAGCATAAAGTAAAATATCTTCTTTCTAGACTCAATTAAGTAGGAAAGAAGCCCTGGCAATTCTCTCTCCAAGACATAAGATTTGCTTTACTTAATAATAGTAGTAAAGGATATGAAATTTCAAAGACATTCACAAAAACATTTGGCATCTACCATGCACAATCCCAAATAAACAACTCAATTTTAGACAACATAATGAAGATACTTTTGTCCACAGCGATGAGTTCATCTATCAACTTCTAAGATTATCTAGTAGCTGCTTACCTGAAAAATATAATAAATAGCATCAGATGAACTCTCCAGCTGTGCGACTGAGTAATTAAGGGGGGATCTGTAATGAGCACTAATTAAAAAGTGTCTCAATGCAAGCGGATGATAACGCTCAGTAATCTGCCAAAAAAGGAACGGATTCGCATCAAAGATATGCAACGCATTTGAGAATTTACCATGTAAAACCTACGGATGTCTAGGAAAGAATTAAGAACTTTCACTAACCTGGCGAATAGTGAAAAAGTTGCCTAAGGACTTTGACATCTTCTCATTGTTATTAGTGACGTGCCCATTATGCATCCAGTAACTGACATTGCTCTCTTGGTCTACAGCCCAGCTCTGGGCAATCTCATTTTCATGATGAGGGAAGATCAAGTCAATTCCACCACCATGAATATCAAATTTATGAGTTAAATAGCAAGCACTCATTGCACTGCATTCAATGTGCCACCCAGGTCTTCCAGGACCCCAAGGGCTGTCCCAGCTAGGCTCACCAGACTTTGCAGCCTGCAATCATCAAGAAATAAGAGAAATTACAAAATGCTGCACAAAATGTATTAAAATAACTGATAAATATTCTTATACCTTCCACAATGCAAAATCAGCAGGGTGACGCTTTCTTGAGTCAACAGCAACTCGTTCCCCTGCTCTATTATGTTCTAGCCTTTGTCCAGACAGCATGCCATAACTTGGGAATTTCTCAACAGCATAGAAAACATCACCATCAACTTCATATGCATAGCCATTGTTGATAATCTGTATAGTACAATAATGATTAACCTCTTAAAGAATTCTTAATTAATTCCTTACAATTAAAGCCAAATGCCACAACCAAATTAAATTGTAGATTGTATTTTTCATGCTTCAATGCTATTTAGAAAAACATCCTGAAACCTCAACTAAATATGGTCCCTAGCAAACATGATATCATTTTCAGAAAGCTCAGTTTGTCACCTTATGCAATCTCAAATACTTCACTAGGAGATTGCAGCTTCAAACTTTCATATTCTAAAATATTTAGAGTTTACAATATTTGGCCTTTTTTCCTTTTGCTTTGTTTTATTAATCCCTGCTCTGTTAGGACCTCTTTTGTCCCAAGTTAAAGTGCTAAACTATCATAGTGCATACACTGCTGGAAGATCGAAGAAGGATCAACTAATTATTTGATTGAAAACAAAAACGTTCAATACTATCGGGGTACAGAGTGGGGCTGAGCAGGAGGAGGGTATATTTAAATTCATACTCACTTGAACAATAAGCAGTGAATAGTACTACCTAATTTTTATATAAAAGGTTCACAGCAAATCCTAGAGCGTCCAGATCACATTAAAAACGTGTGTATATATATACGGTCACATGGAATGTATAAATTCCAAATGCACTTAAGAGTAAATAAATATTGAAAACTAATATAAAACAGCATAAAAAACAGTCAGGAGATTTGAATTCCATTGGGGAAAAAAATAGAAGCACTGCAAAAAGGAATATTTTTCATTGCATCAGGTTCCCATGGAGGTTGAACTTGAAGCAAAAGACAGTGATCTCAATAGCAAAGTTAAACCTGACTTATCATGTCCTTTATCTCGCCAATGTGATCTGAAACGCGTGGCTCCCGAGATGGTTTCTCACACTGAAGATCAGTCATATCAACATCATATTCATGGCAAAAACGGTCACTTAATGCCAAAGGATCTTCGCCGATCTCATTTGCTCGCTTAATTATCTGCAGCAATTCTTATATTAGCAGTCTCTAATAAGCATTAAAGAATAAGATAAGAAACTCATGTAAAAATGATATTGTTTCAAGGTCTATGTTTATGTTTTGTAGCACAAATGGACTGGTGAAACTTCTAACAGTAAGGCAGAGCTAGTTACATCACAGGGGTAAATAGCTTATTTTTAAACCACACAAAGCACGATCTAATTGATATGAGCTTGCACCTAAATATATTACTTACTTCAACCAAAAGTTTTTCGATAGTGCATAATAACAAAAGACAAGACGAATGCTGAAGCAATGTAATTACCTTGTCATCAACATCAGTGAAATTCCGCACGTATGTTACCTCATAGCCCAAGTGTTTAAGGTACCTGCAGGTTTCCATGTGAAGCATGCGAACTTAACATCTAGTATGAGTAAATTAAAGGAAAGCGCAAATAGAAAAAATGGTAAGAATGTGTGCTAGCATTCTAGTTTCAAAGACTGTCTGAATCTGATATCTACAATAAAGTGAATCTAAATAACAATGGCAGGACAACGCCATCAAAGATAGAAACAGAAAAAACAGGTCTTGGAAGTCCTCACAACATGTAATACATTTTGAACACTATAGCTAAGAATGCTGAGCAAAACACTAAATGAGTCAAAGTATTCAGAATCAACACTCGGTAGAGCATTGTAGAAAGCCAGTTAATGGAATCTGTCGATAGTTCATCCAGAAGGGTATAGTTAATGCAGGCCATTGAATTATGATTTAATATCTCTGAATTGCTAATGAAGTGAGATCTTACAGGGATAAGATTCATTGTCAGTTTCTATTGCACATTTTGGGCATTATGGTAGATTACTATAACAACCAAAAAAAGCCACACGAAAGTGACAAAATTCATCAATAAGAAAACTGACCCAGCAATGAAAAACATAAACCCTCAACCCCAAAAATCACGCTCACTCTAAAAACCCAAAAGGACAAATCTGGAAGATTAAAAAAGAAAACCCAGCTGGGATTCCCCCAAAAGATTCAAACTTTGACAACAGCGAAACGGAAATTACTCAAAAAAAAAAAAAACCTGTAGAGTATGTCGAAAGAAACGGCGGCACGAGCGTGACCGAGATGGCTGAAATCGTAGGCGGTGACGCCGCAAACGTACATGGAAACGTTGCCGGAGTGGTTGGGCTTGAAGATCTCCTTCTCATTAGTCATGGAATTGTAAATCCTGAACTCAACGCGCTCCTCCGCCATATTGTTCGCCGCCGCAGTCACTCTCGCCGGTCGCTGCTGCTGCTTCAGATGAACGCCGAATCTTACAAACCCCGGTTCGCCCTAGCTGCTGCTGCTGTTGCCTTTTGCCCCGTGTGGCCTAGTTGAACCCGGTCTGTCTCAGATTACCACATCCACACTCAAGTTTTTGAAACTTAAACTATGGGATGTAAATTTTGGAAGTTATGCCTTTCAGCAATAAAATTATGTTGATTTGTTACAAATATTAACTGTGTGTTTGGATTATGGGTGTTCTTTTTTTCAATAAAGAATTTCTCTTCTCTTAAAATATATAATTTATGGTTGTTTAGATTAGATTGATTTGGGGTAAATAAAAAAGTTTGATTTAATTTAATCCAAAATTTAGCTGTTTGTATTGGATTGGTTTTTAATAAAAGAAAAGTTAAATTTAAGATGTTGTAGCCTATAAGTAACTTAAATTAATAAAATAAAAATATAATAATAAAAATTAAATAACTCATTTTTCTATATATATAAAATCATATTTAAATAAGAATAAAAATATAAATATAAAATTTATGTGATAAATAAAATTTATTATAAGCAAAAGTATAAACTTTTTTGGTATTTGTAAAAGTATAAACTTAATAATATAAAATTATATTATATTTTTAGTTTGGATTGGATTGATTTTGAAAATTAAATTCAAAATACAATCTAATCTAAACAATTTTTAAAAAATAATATTCAATTAAATTTAAACTTTTGTGATTTTAATTGATTTTTATTTTTCTTATTAGTTTAATAGTATTGATTAGATTGGATTGAATTTAAACATTCTAAATTTAAATAATTGGGTTAGTCTAAAATCGATTCTAATCAACTAAAATGTGGAGAAAAAAAATTGCTTCTAGAAACTCATAATTAATCAATAATCAATTTATAGCCTTGTTAACTAAAATTCAAGTTGGCTATAAATTAATTTGATATTTTTGCATCAAAATAAAATTTTGATTTTTTTTAAAAATTGATTAGGTTATCTTAAAAAAATAAATTAAATTAATGGACCGAAACCCTAAATTGATTTTTTTTTTGGGAAGGGCAAAACACCTTGCAACATTATTTATGTCATTCAAAAAATCAAAATTTACTTTTTCATTAGTTGCTGCATTGATAAGTTAAAACGTTAATATTTAAATTTTCAATTAATTTTGAGTCTTTTTTTTTTTAGTTATGCATGTTGATGGAAAAATTCTCTAACTCATTAAAATTTTATTGAAATTAGTGGGTTAGAGGCATGAAGTGCCTATCAATTTTAACCGTGAAGCCTCTTTAAAAAAAATGACAAATTAAATTTCATGTGCAACAATAATATAAATGAGTGATTAATAAAAAGTGCAATGTGATTATAAGATAATAAGTAGAATAGTTATATTTTATGGGTAAAATTAGTATCTAAATTTGAATACTAAAATTGAACTTATTTTTGGGGTATTTTTTTTATTGTACTATAGATGTTTGCAAATAACCTAAATAAAATCACAAAATGTCATACAGAAAAATAAAAAATAAATAAAACCTAACTGTGGTAATTGATCGCACAGATGATCTTTTTCCTAATTCCCAACTCGAATCCTATAGATTTTCTACCTTGTACATAAAACATAAAAACGAGAGAGGAAGAGAACAACATTTGTTTTACTTGTCACCTGTACAGAGGAGTTTGAACCAACCCTAAAACAAATTTGATACTTGGGCTATTTGTTTGGTCTGAACAGCCCAAAATATCGCTCTGATTCGTGAGAGATAAAGTGCAAACTGGTTTCATTAGCTTGTTGCCTATTGCTTCTAAGCAACAGTTAGCAGATGAGCTAACCAAGGCCCTGTCCCCCACTGCTTTCAAATTGTTGATATCCAAACTCAGATTACTGAATTTGTTTCAGAACTCTAGTTCAGTCCCTCAGCAGCAGCAACAGAAGCTCCAACAGCAGCATCAGCTTCAGCAACAACAGCAATTCGAGTTTGAGGGGGGGTAATAGAATGAAAGCACAACTTTTATAGCTTGTGTTGTAAGTTAACCAAAATAACCTCGGTGGTTAGACAAGTTAGTTAAACTTGATAGTTTGTTATTGTAAATTAGTTGAGTTGCTTGAGATACAAGCAAGTTACTACACTTGTGTGTATATATTGAGCCTTGTGCTCCAATCCAATTGAGAATTCTTTTTCAATTCAACACAATTCTATCAAGAATTCCTGTCATGTCGATTATCTTTACAAAGTTTTATATTGATCCAAAAATATTTAGTGTGTGTGTATATATGCATCAAAGTTAACGTTGTATACTTTAACTATATCGAAAGTATAATCAACTAATTATCAAGTTTCTAATTCAAAGTCCATTGAATAATACGGCCACCAAAAGAAAAAGTTAACTGGCTAATCCAATTAAAGCATGAATTGAAGATTTCTCCAGTTTAATTTCCAGTACCGTTTTCAAAACACGTGCCGGACTCATTGGTAACATGAGAATAGCGAACAATTAATCTTAGGAGTCTTGGATCCAAACGAAGCTTTCTTTATTTTTTTAGATAAAAAGATCAAGGCATCTAGTCATCTGCGATCAAGTTTACAAAATCACATCATCTTGACTCCTTCCATTTCAATTGGTCTTCCATGAAAGTGTTGTATTTGGGCCTGTCAGGACCATCAAATTGGACTTGGTCATCGGGCTGATTGACCATCCAATTTAAGTCCAAAAATGAGAAAAGAAATACATCATGACCATAAATTTTGAAATTCCATGCTTGGCAAGGCTTGGACTTATAACTGATAATTTTGTCAGTTAACTCTAATAACTTACATTTTACTTGTATTACAATGAATTGGTTTCATTTTTTTTATAATATCAAAATCCATCATTTCATATTTTAACATTTTCCCCAAATTTATAATGAATATACTTTATGTGACTTGATAGTGTGAAATAATTCTATACTATCATCCTATAAAAATCACTTAAATTGCCAATGTCACGTTATGTAGTTACGTAAACTTAATTTTAAAAAATATCATGACAAGATTTAACTGATTTTTATTGAATAACAATGTAATTGAGTTATTTTTAACGGATTATAGTTTAAAATTATTTTGCATTGTTTGGTGTAATTGGTGGGGTAGGTATGAGACCGATAAAAATGAGAGTTTTGGTAATTATTTTGCATTGTGGAAGTATGTAAATTCTTCTTCTTCTTTTTTAATTATTATTATTATCTTAGTTAAAATTGTTTTGTTTTTAGGACCTAGTTACTTTTATTTAAAACTTACATGCTATATATACTATAATGATTGGACTAGTAAGGAATTTGAGTAATATGCACAAAAGTCTTAATTTTCAACTTTATTACTGTCGATGTAATTTTTGAAGTACAATTTTTTTTACATGTTATATTTAATTCCATTTTTGAATTAATTAAATGTATGTTGAAAAATCTTAATGGTCATTTTCTTGGAGATGGAAATAACAACACCAAAATCTACAAAATAAAACACCAGAAAATATGTGCAACATTTAAGGTGTGTGTTCACTTTCCTTTTAAGCTTAATTTGCCCCCACCAAATTCAAACTTTTGGGTTCAAATGGGTTGATGGTGAATTTTCTGCTGGATACAATGAATAACACTTAATCTGTTTAACACATACACGATCAAGTGCTTACACTAATGATAGTTTACAAAATGATGTTCTCTGTACTTCCTTCTACGCATAAAAGAAGCACGGAGGTGGATTTGTACGAATCTCAAATTGTGTAGAAGAAGCTCTCTATGATTTTTCATTCAATTGCTATTTATAGGCATATAGTCGTGGATGAATATATGCAACTTCATGAAGAGATACAATTGGGACACAATTCTTTGAAGAATTTTCATGAAGAGATACAACTCTTCACACGTGACTTTTCGGGCGAGTTCTTTGATGCACTGAGCTAAGACGTATGCATTACACACCTTGTCATTAAAACAGGGTGTATCTTGGACCATGCTTTATTCCGGTTGATTTATGTTGAAAGTACATGAACAGTTGTGATTTATTAATGGGAACCAGAGACATAAGTCAGTTTCATAAGAGGTTGCTCCTGAAAAGTTGCCGCCGACATTAACCTTCTTCATTTTGATTAAGTTAATTCAAGAAATCATATGTTTAATTTTGATTCAACAGAGATGTTTTTTTTTTATAAATAAAACAAAATAAATTTAAAAAAAGATGAAAATAATGAAAAAGGGAAGCGCTAATCAAGGGTCTTGGCGGAGAAGAAGCAGGGGGAAGCAAAGTGGAGGGAGGCGGCGACATCAATGAATAGATGACGGAGAGTAGGCAGAGGGAGATCGAGAGAGGATGTCCCACCATGACTCTTGTCATAGCTTCTCAATACCACTGTCAGAAAGCCAATCGGTCACCACCAGTGAGAATGGATTTGATTTGGAAGAAATGAAGGTCATTGAAGGTTTGACGACGGTTCATGGTGGCTTTTCGGTGGATGGTGGTGCGCGTAGTTATCGTCCCTAGTGTGCATTGTTGTTTGGAGAATGTTAGAAATAAATTAATATATTTAGTATATCTATGATTGATTTTAATTTATTCAGAACAAATTTAGGTTGATTTAATTTGATTTTATCATTTAAGCTATGATTCTACTATTGGCTTATATATTGGCACCTATTTGTAACCAACATGCACAATCTTCAATAATACATCATTATTATTCATGTTTAGTCTCTGCCTCTTGATTTTTTCCCTGTTTATTATCTCTACTTTATCATGAAATCTCACAGAGAAGATGTGGGAACGACGACGACTTGGCGACAACACCTCCAGTGGTGAATTCCACAATGGAAGACGATGATCGGACTAGATACTTGGAGGTGGAGGCGATTTGAAGATAACCTAGTGTAGCCGGTGGGTACCTGTTAATAATTCAATTAACCACGTTTCTTGAATGTGGGTAAATATATGTGGTCCAACCTAATCCATCATGTGTATCACACACCAAACTTTATTGGTGCATTTTTCATAGATTTCGAAAATATATCTCACCAGGTATAAACTTGAATTTTGGACGGTATCTTGAGCTGAGTGGCCCTCTCAATTTTCATATCAATGTCAAGATAAGCTAGATGTAAGCACAGTGCCCATTTTAACTTTTAAGAACATCTCCTTTTTCCGCTTCATAGACTCGGTCGTAACTTTTTAGTATAATGAGATGCTCAATGATGTCTCCCTTTCTTGTTAAAGTAGTCTCTGGTGGGGCATTTCTAGCAAAGGAGACTCTCGTTATGGATTTGATTGCACATAATTTGAAATCACGTACCTTTTGCATTGTACCCATAAAAAAACAAAATAATAATAATAATAATACAAAACAAGCTCCACAAATTCCTCGAAAATAAATGGGGAGAAAACAGAACCAAAGAATGAATAATTGAATTGGTGGCGCACACATTAATGAAGAGCATAAACGAAGAAAACTCACGAACAGGGGAAAAAGGGGTTTGATTAATGTTTGAAGGAGCCTAAATAGATTGGTGCCTCTGCATTCTGATCTGGTGATAGAATCTCTGAATGAACCTTTCCGCCCTCTGATCAACAAACAGACTCGTCGTCACCTTCTTCTTCATCCCCGCAGTCAAATGGCTCAAACAAATCATCATCCTCATGGGGTAGAGGAGGCTGCTCCAGCTGCTGGCAGTCATCCACTTTAAAGTTGGTGCCGCCCAATCAGCAATAGAGATAGAAGACGGAGCACAAATAATCTCCTCTTCTTCTTCTTCTTCTTCTATGATTGAGCTCTTGTTGGTTTGGGTGGTAATGAATGAGGGGAGTGGTAAGTTTGTTGAGCAATATCAGCAGCCTTTTAGATGATTATGCGTTTTCGCAGGCCAGAGATTCTTAGGAAAGGAATTAGCATTCTTGTTCGAGGCATTTTTGGATATGTGTACAAGGATCGGATCGGAACCTAGGTTGTGGCATGCATGGTTGTTGAAGAGCTGTGCTTTAAGAGTACACAAAAAGTTGTGATGGATCATAAATCAGGAGAAGGTGGTGGGGAGGCCAACCTGTAAAAGCCCATGGTCGGTTCTGTTTTCTTCTTATTATTAAAACAGGGTATATCATGGAAAGAAAAGAAATGTGCAAATTAGCTCTGTGTTACTTACACCCCTAGTAGCTCACTTGACCTCTACATTAACTTCATGTTCAAATTTTTTATAAATCTACTTTATTACAACAGTAACATTACTTCAACTTTAGAGAATTAGTTTAATTTGATAAAAATGTATCTCATGCCTAATTTAGGAATTTCATTTGCCTCGCATTGAATGTAAATTATAAATTGAGATTAGAGTACAATTAGAGCTCATTAAAAATTTGTCAAACAGAATAAGGAGTAGAGATATAAACATAAAAATAGAGAAATTTTTTTGTTTCTTCATATTTTAATTTTGTGTCTCATTGACAAATGTCACATCATTCTAGCTTCAACAAGTTAAAAAAAAAAAAAAAAAAAAAAACAAAACAGAAGGAAAGGAGCGCAAAGAGGGCACGAGTAATGTGAGTGAGAAGTGTCCAACTTCAGTCAACTTTATCCTAAAATGTTTTGAATGGTTAATTTCAGTTAAAGAAAATCAATTTTGAGAATACCAAAAACCTCGGTCGCAACTCACAAGCTCTTCTTGATGATCCCTTTGGTAGCGTGCGGCCCACAGGAGTAAATCGGTGGGGTAAGGGGCCCAGAAAAAGTGTTTGTTTGCAAGACTCATTCCTCATCTGAATCCCCCTCTTTCTTGTGCTGTGTTGTATTGTGTCATGGCATCATCATCAACATCATGCACTGCATAGCATAGGGTTTTAACAATTTAATGATAAGAAAATCAAACAAAAGAGAGGTTACTATTAATATATATAACGTACCACATGGGATTTGGCAAGCGGTTGTTTTCTTTCCCTTCACACAATCCCTTTCATTCTCTACCTTTCATTTCTATTATTATATTGCAATTCAAGATCCTTTTACGGCTTCTTCAAGAAATCACTCTCCTAACCTCGCTAAACTCGAATCATTGGCAGCCCTTCATTCCATAACATCCATCACACTATTTCCTTTTAACTTTCACATATTCATTTCAAGTAATTCCAACGTAAATTAATGAGTTTTTCTTTTTTTCAAAAACTATGTTTCACGAGACAGAAAATATAGACACACAAGAAGAGCATAAACACATTTCTTGTGACTCTCTATTTTAAAAATACATAGATTAGTTTTAAAATTATTCTCATACATATATCTTGTTTTTCATCATTTTTATATACAAAAATTGGTTAAAATGTTATTTCGAGATAAAAATAATTAAAAATTTTATGTTTTAATCTTAAATTTTTTAAACATGTTTTTATGTCTATTATCTCTATATTTTCTTTATCCGGATGCTCCTTAGTATTGGTATTTTGAAAACACTAACCTATAAAAAAAATGGAAAAAATAAGGGCAACACCACCATCAAAAAATAGAAAACAACGAAAATATTGGATGGTTAGTTGCATCCTATTGTTTTTACTTTTTCCAGCTTAGACTTCTTAAACCTTCTGCACTTCAGTAAAACAAAAAATAAACAAAAAAAAAAAAGAGCTCTGGATCAAATTTTTCAAACAAAATTTACTCTCGGCATTTGCTGTCACGCATTCAAACACCACTTTGTATTTTTTTTTTTGTTAATCACTGTTATGTTGATATATTTTTAACCTTTTGTAAATCATTATTACAATTGAAAGGCCTTCTCACAAGTCAACTAAGGTTTTGTCATGGGATGAGGGAGCTAGTCCATCTCGTTGTGTAAAATTACTATGCAAATTTCAATTGAGAAAGATGTTTATGTGTAAGTTTCCCACCGTATTCGGACTAAGAGCTCGCCTTTGGTGTAGGATACCCGTGAAAAAAAAAAAACACAAATTAACTAAGGTTTCATTAAACGATAAAGGAACTAATCCATTACGTTGTGATAAATTATGATTCAAATTTTAATGGAGAGAGTTGATTATGTTTAAATGTTTCACAATATTCAAACACTATTATCTTTTGCAAAAGAATATTTATAAAAAGAAAAGAAAACATTCTCACAACACTTATATTTTTTAAAATGTATGTATTGCGATTTGTTACCACACTCCATCCGGATTAATCTTTATAAATCAAAACGCACGAAAAGTTTATAGTTAAATTTTAAATCGTGGTTGGTTTATATTGGATCAAATTTATCCCTCTTTATAATCTAAATCTAATTCGAGTTATAGTTACATAACAAATGAGTTGTGTCAGTTGTAAAAATAAGGATAACTGAAAATTTCCAGTGTGTCATTTGTTTTATATTTCTTTTGGTTTTGGAAGTCTGAGAACATCTTAGTAAATAAATAAAAGAAAACATTATTAATATTTAACAAATTCAAAATGTATACATTCTTTAAATAAATGAAGATAACAACAATTAACTTACAATAGTATATCTACGTGAGTCACGTAACGTGACTGTGTTTGATTTGTCCCTAAAAGCTCGTACCAAACCATCATCATATAGTAAAAACATGAACCAAATTGCAATTGAATTTAATTTAACCAAACATGAACGCACCATCATCATATAGTTCGAACTACTTCATTAGGTTTGATTAAAAATAGCGAACGTCATTGTCATCCTTTATGTTCAATTTAACAAAGAAGTATGATAATTCTTTGTTAAATTCATAATAAATCAATCAAAGTATGATAATTTTCTTAATTGTATAATCAACATGTTTTTCAAATCGTTGACCACCAGAACACAAACTCAATAGCCTGCTTGACCTAGCGCACACGGACACCAATTTTTAATCCTTATGGCTTGGTGGGGTAATTTTATAGTTTTTTAAGAGTTGTAGAGTTTTTTGGTTTTTTAAAAATTGTTATTAAAAAAGTCATAATAATGTTGTTTAGTGAAAAGATGAAAAAAGTAATTAATAAGAAAAAATTATAAGAATAGTGTTTGATAAATGAGTATATTTTATAATTGTTTTTTATACATAAAATTATTATAATATATATAAATATTAAATAGAGTAATAATCTATGTCAACTAGATATATGAGCTTTCTTCATCATTGTTTTTGGAGGAAAATTTCTCGCCAAGCTCACTAATTTCATTAGACCCTATTAAATATTTTTGTAATTTAATATTTTTTAATTTATATTTCAGCATTCTCTCGTATCTAAAAATAAACATCATTTAAAATTTATAAAAAAAAACTAAAATTTAAAATCAATTATCTAACGTAATCTTTTCAAATTCAAATTTTAAGAATTTCTTAACTAAAATAAATATCATTTAATATTTATATAAAAAGAAATTCTATAAAGTTTAATATATTTTATTTAAAATTATTCTCAGTATATACTTAAAAAAAAAATTGTCACTTAGTTTTATATGTTCAAGTCTATTGTAGATGTACATACAAATAAATATATCAAAATAAGTCTGTATAAGACATATGTATTATGCTAATAACTATTAAAATTTAAGGTAGTGGTGTACAAAAATTGGGTCCGGCCCGCTAACCCATATCGGCATGAAGCATTTGACCCAAAGATGATTGAGTCTAGGGCTGGGTTTGAGTCCTTAAAATTGGCCAAATCCAAATATAAGGTCGGATTCAGGTAAAAGCAAACCCGACCCATGTACATTTTATGGTGCAACATTTTTTCGATAATCTATTATAGTTAAACCATATGTCTATTTTAGTGTGTAGAAAGTAGAAACCTAGCACAGGAAATATGTACAATTTTCTTAGTTTATGCTTCTTGATAAGTGCACTCATTATTTTGTTGTTGTTTGTGTTGTGCACTAAAAATATGTAAGTTTGAATGAGAATGTTAAGATTAGAAATTTTATGTCATTTTGTTGTTGTGTTTGAAATTAATGAGTGCTTAGTTAGGAATTATGATGCCTATTCAAATAAGAAGCAAAATGAGAAATGAAATAGTTGGTTTGCAATTTTCTTCAACCTCATTTTTTAATGGGCGTCATTTTTAATTTTTTGGTTTGAGATAGCATTTATCCGTTTTAGGTCCGATCCAAACTTAGGTTTTAACTCGGCCCAAGGATAGTTGGGTCTATTCAGGTCTAGGGTCAGTCTGGGTATTAAAAATTCACCCAATCTAAATATAGGGTCAAGTTCAAATAGAAGCAAATTCGCCCCATGTCCATTCCTAATTTAAGGTATTTTTGATTTTTAAATGAACTCTAAAAAACTATTCATAAAAATTCTTAATAACACTTTTTGACTTTTTAGAGTCACCGGTAGAAGCATCTCAATTTTTTGTTTCCTAAACATAAAAAATTGACTTATGTTTTTTTAGAGAAAAAATTTTCTAAATCTTTTTACCAAACTAAGCCTATATATATAAGAAGAAGAGAATGAATCTTCTTATATTAAATGTAATTATGTTAGGTTATGTTATAAAAAAAAATACAAACATTTAAATTTAATGTTACTAATTTCAAGAGAACTTGCTTCTTTAAAATGTTTGTTCTTTCTTTCTTACAACATAATAAAACATACTTAACATGAGAATAATAGAAGCATCTAACACTGACGGCCGTGATTGGGTCATAGAAACTCAAAATCGCTCACATCAACGGCACCGGTTGAGCTCACTTTCACTCAATTAAAAATAAATAAATAAAAAAAAAGACGTATCTCCGGGGGTAAAAAAAGAGAGGAAAAAATAAAACGCGAAGCACACGAAAGCACCCAGAGCGTACTTTAGCATGATCCCCTTCGAAGGCCAACCCGAACGTTAAAACCGCCCTCATTTCTCCATTTCCCTCACTCGTATATAAACTTGCGTTTCCCGGCGAGTTTTGCAAAAACGAAACGAAACCTATCTTCTCTTTTCCCTCAAAGTTTCTGTCTTTCCTCTCAGATTTTCCTCCCATTATTCCCGAGATTCAATTCTCAGCTCGGGAAGAAGCTCTATCTTTTGTGTGTTGATTGGATTTTCTTCTTTGCTCTCTGAATACTTCGCCGGTCTGTTTCTCCGGTAAATGGTGTTTGTGGTTTCTAGCGAAGAGACTATGGCGATGGGACCCGAGAGATCGAAGCCTCTTCACAATTTCATGTTGCCGTGCTTGAAGTGGGGGAGTCAGAGATACCTCCGGTGCATGAAGGAGCCCTCCGACGACGCCGGAGATCGCCGATCTCCAGCGTCGGTTGCGGGTAGGAAGAGGGAATTGGAGTTGACGGCGGCGGCGAGCGACGCCGCGAGGGATTCGGAGAAGAGGATGAGGATGACGAGGCCACCGCCGCCGCTTCCGAGGGCTCAGGGCGACGATGGCGGGATCGATGCGGTGAGGGAGAAGCTGATGCTTGATCTGAAGACTGAGGCTGATAGGATGAAAGATGCGATTTTTAGGAAGGAGGTGGCAGTGGCGGTGGACGACGAGGACGACGTAGCGGTGGAGGAAGGAGAGCGGAAATTCGCGCCGCCACCGCCGGCTTCGGCTTCTGCTTCTGCGGCGGCTGCGGCGGGGGAAGTGAGGCCGTGGAATCTGAGGACGAGGAGGGCCGCGTGTAAGGCTCCGGTGATGGTCGCCGGAGAGAGCGGGAAGGGGCAGCTGAGGATTGAGGAGAAGAGGATGCCCAATTCGTCGCCGTTGAGGTTTACCGGCGGCGTCGGCGGCGCTGCCGCAATGAGGTCGCCGAAATTAAGAGGGTCTCCCGAGAAGATGGAAAAGGTGAGGTTTTCGGTGCCGTTGTCGAGGAAGGAGATTGAGGAGGACTTCATGGAGTTGTTGGGCCACCGGCCTCCGAGGAGGCCCAAGAAGAGGCCCAGAATCGTGCAGAAGCAATTGGACGTAAGCTGATTCGCTATGCCTCCTTTCATTATCACGATCATTATTCATTCCATGGTTTCAGTTTTTTTTCCCCTTCTTCTTTTGGTTTTCTTTTATTCTGTGCTAGTGTGGAAGATTGAATTTGAATGTAACTTGTATTTGGTGTTGGTGTGTGCAGACCCTTTTCCCTGGCTTGTGGTTGTCGGAGGTTACAGCTGATTCATACAAGGTTGCTGAAGAGGAGAATGGCAAGGTATAATTTCACTCACTCTGTTAGTTATTGCTCCCTGCAATTTTGGTGATTTGATTCGTTGTTTGAAGTGTGAAAAAAGGGGAAGATGATTGAACTCTTCTGGGTTGTGTACGCATGATTTTGTGTTCATATTTAATTAATTTGTACAATTTGATTTGATTATTATTCGTTTTTTAGTTGAATTGTGTGTGATTTAACTGTTAAATGTGGTATGTGCAGAGGTAGCATTTAGATTGGCAACTTTGAAGGAAGGCAGGCACACCTGTTGCATGGGATACATCAGAGTCTGACTGATGTGGGGATTTCATGTGCAAGTGTTGGTCTTTTCTTTCCCATTGGCGGTTGATGGATGTATGCCTTTGTTGCTTGCTCTGGATGCTAATTTTGATTTGATAAGCATAGTTCATTCTTTTTGTTTATAAGAATAATAATTTCTCTAGAAAGAGAAATAATGATGGTCTGATATCATATGGAACCTCTTATCTGACTTTATCTACTTATAAAAACTCTCTAGTTTCAAGGACGAAGCTATGATAATGATAGTTTCATTTCAATTACTCATTAGATTATGGGCACTTGGTGGTACTCTAGTCTCTTCTTTTTTTAATATTTGATTTAATTCCTATCAATCATTGTGCTTATGAGATTGGATTGAACCATTTCTACCGAATATATTATGTTATGCTTCTTTTTTACTTTTTTTTTAATTTTCGTGCTCTCCAAAATTCCCATGATTAGTAGACTCTGTTTTTGCACTTTTTCTTTGGAACTGGTTTGTTTGGCACAAAAAATAAAAAATAAAAATCATGTAACATAATCACATTGTCGGGATATACATTTTCCCATGCAACAGCAAGAACTACATACTGTTGAGTGTCCTGTCCTGTAGCTAAAGTTGTTCTCTGTGTTGTTTGGCAATTATATGCCACTATGGTGAACTAGTAGCTAGTTGCATTCATCTTAATATTTTATTTTACTCCATCAATTGAGAATCTAGCTCCTTAGTTGTGTGTGTTCCATATCATATTCCTCCTTCTCTTCCTCTGGCATGATCTGCAAATTGTGGGAGATGTAATTGTAATTAAAGACAGACAAGGTGGGTGCTGTTTACCGTTGCTTGTGTAGTGCTGGCTGCTTTTTCTCGTCTCAATTTTGGCAAAACAGTTCTTTTCTTCTCTTCAATATCTGTCGCAAATTCTTCTTGTCACAGGATTTTATCCTTTCCTTGGCCTCATTACATCCATTCTTTTCAGTCGGAAGTTTATAATCAGAGAGTTTATAACTTTTCTTGTTTCATAAATACATACATACATATATATCATTTTTTTTCTGAGGTGTTAAATCCCTTACCATGAACTTAAAAGTGAATTGTAGTATCCTACTAGGTGAGAGAGATGAGGCAAATAAACATGACGTCACAAGATTCTTAGCTCCCCCACCCAGCAATGGAGTATTCCTACCCTACCCGTTTAGATGGCATGAAACCAGAAAACAGAAGGAGGAGGGGGTGGAGAGTCAAAGATTTTTAAATGCAATCGTCTATTGACTTTGTTTGTGACCTGTGGCTGTGGCTCACGCCTATGTTTTGAAACGTGATAATCGTGCATATCTTCACAACTTAAAAAAGAAAAAAATTCTTATCCCTTACTTAGTTACTTCTCCTTTAATTTTTTTTCAGACTTGTTAGTACCAAGTAGAATTAAATTAAATTTATAGAGCAAATTGCCTATGTGTTTTTGTTTAGCTTGTCCACCTAGTGGATTGAACAGTCATTTGCGATTGTTAAGATTATGCTGACGTTGGTAGTTGTACTTTGTTCTTATATCAATCAATTGATTTTCATGAAAAAAGAAAAATAGTTGTACCTTGCAAAATTAGTTTAAGATTCTAAACTTTTTGTTATACACTAATTTAGGAATTAAACTCTATTGTTACCAATTACAGACCTCAATTATTTAAAAAATACATTTTTATTAATAAAAATAAAGAGGGAAAAAATCAATATCCAACTCTCTCTTTTTTTTTTTTAAAGTACAAAGTCAATATTCAACTTAATGAATAAAAATAAATTTATGACAGAATTAATAATATTTTTGTTTCTACAAAATTGTGAGATATACCAGTTTATCCCTTTTAATGAAATTTTGATACTTGACATTTATCATATTTTAACAAGTTAGTCATTCAATAACGGGTGTGTTGGGTGTAAGGATAAAAAGGAGGGATAAGATTTTTATGGATTAAGTTATGTGTAATTTTTCATTAAAAATATAATCCATTAAATTTTCACTTCAACTTTACTCTCATACCAAGCCTGCCTTAAATGTGATATGTTAACTAACTAGTAACAAAACCTTTCGTACACCTCATTAAGAAATTGTTGTCGTTAAAAAATAACATTAACATTAATAAAAGAAATACCTCCAACTCTTTTAGCAACAACCATGGGTGACCTTGTCTGGTTCCATCTGACCAGAGCCTTCACGCTAATTGTGGAGGCGCCTGTTGGCGTTGACCTCGCTCATCATCACTGCCACTTCCTCTGCGAGCAGCATCGTGAGTAATTATGGGTGGGGAAGGCTGACTGGCATGATGCTTTACTACTCATCACTGAGAATCATAGAGAGAAGAAAAAGAAGAAGCTATTATAACTTAGATGTATCACTTATTCGGTTGTTTCTTGCCGCTTCTTGTGGCATTGTAATTCGCGAGAGCAATGGTAGATTCTTAGCTGCCTTTGCTAGTAACTTATGATCTTTCTCTATTCTTCATGCTAAACTTTGGGGTATTTTGTTGGGAATGCGCAAATCAAATGGGGTTGCAAAGCGTTATTGTTAAGCTTCTGGTTGTTAATCTCCTTAACAGTGGATGGACAAGGGCAAGGACAAGGGGGAATGGCGGACAACTTTTTTTTTTTTTTTGGATAATTTGGATTATTTGCAAGCCAAGGAATGAACTTATATTTGACGGAAAAACAATGTGCTTAGAAGATATGAAACGAAGTATGCACGGAATTTTGGTTGTTAGAATGGAGGAAACACATAAATAAAGTATGATTGCAACAACTGCAACTCAAGAAATTGACGATCGCTGGTGCTATGTTAATGAAGGTGAGGTTGAATAAGTATTTGGTCTTCATCACTGTTTTGGGGGTGTCTTGAGTTGTGTGGTTGCGATATGATGTTCGTAGTCCTTTATTTGTACAAGTGCATTTATATTGGAGGCTATTAAGTCTCTTAAGAGTATCTATGAATAATGATTATGTAATTTGAACGGTTGACTTATTGTCACTAATTGTTGAAAACATTGTCAGTTTTATCTTAATTTAAATGGGTTAAACACTCTTTTTTTTTAAAAAATAAAATAAAATAAAGATTTTATGCTACTGAATTTATCTTGAGAGTTTTTAATAAGACTTTTCTCTACCTTGTTGAACTATTGTCAATTAGGTGGCATCTAAATCATTGTAATGATGATTTTTGTCTTTGTTTTTTAATAATCTCTCTAAAAAAACTCCTTAACAATGGCTGGCCTAATGCTCACCCAGGAGGGGGCAGCTCCTGGCCAAGATTCGTCGTATTAATGGTTTCTTCCTGCAGTTTAAGTGCACTCATCTCCTCCGTCAAGTCCATTCGGTAGTTGATGCCCTTGCCGAGCATGGTCATGAGCTCCTCATTGGTTTGCATAATTTCGACTACCCTCTCTATTGGGTTAAATTATTCTTATTTAGTGATGGCGGTAATATTCCTGTTCAAAAAAATAACTAATCGATTTTGTTGTTTTTTCTGGCGATTTCCCCCTTCAAGTTAAAAAAAAAAAAAAAAAAAAANATATATATATATATATATATATATATATATATATATATATATATATATATATATCTAATTGAAATAGTGTGTTTCAGTTCTCATAATATCAAAAGTAAAGCCTAAACTCCCTATAACACATTGAATGATCAATGTATGTTTTATTTGATAAAATTGACATTTTCTCACTGATACAATTTGTTTTAGAGGTTTAGGTGTCTCTTGGTGTTTTAAGAATCGAAAATATATCACTTTAATTATATTAATGTCAAATATAATATATGTCAATTGATGGCGTAATTAACAGATAAATCTAATAGAAAAATTGACTTTTCATGACGTGATAAATGTTACCAAATTTAATTCGAGGGCTAAATTTATTTGAGCAGCGTTAACTAAACTAATATTTATGAAATTAACTTTTAACATTAGTTTAGTCACTCATTTTTTTAAAAATCTTTTTAATTACTTCCCTTCTCAATAGCACTCAAATTCTAAGTTACTCATGTATTCATTGCTAAGACATGAAGATAATTTTTTGGGAAGCAATACCAATGAATGTAATCACTCACACAAAGTGATATATTTTTCAATGGCAACGTATATCAATAATCAATACATATATTGATTATAAAAGTTAGTAACTCCTTAGAATTATACAAGAGAAAGTACAACAAATATTTGATCATTTGAGCTAGCGGGGTCCTGCATCTAAAGAATGTGAAGAAGAAGATGGGATGGGATTGTGAGAAGTGACAAAAGAAAACACCTAGCCAGTTTCTTGAAGCAATTACGTATTCATCGATCAAATTGGTGTTGAACTTCTTAAAGTTCGTTCAAAAATGAAACGAGGTAGATGAAGAGGTTGATAATATCACCATAGATGGAGATAGCAGCCCAGATGTAATCATCATAATCGTATCTTTTGATGATATCGTTAGTGTCGTATACTATGAAACCACACATCACTAATGCACCCACCGCAGCAAACACCATACGCCCCATTGGTCCAAATGGTAAAAATATCTGTAATTCCAATCATAAACACAATCACATCTAATTAATTAATTAACTAGATCATCCAAACATTGAGAGAAAGGAAAGGGAAAAAAAAACTATAGTTAATTAAAATTTCTGATTTTTACTTACTTGAATGACGCCGAACAACAACATGACCATAAGTGAAGCAAAGAGGAATGGGCCTAGGAAACTGAAATCAGAGCCTCTTTTAACGGCCCAGAATGTGTAGAGGGTTAGGCTAAGAACAACCACACCCGTCAGAAATGCAGCCTCTATCACCACCATTCCTGTTGCACACACCAAATCAATTGCTCAAATAGGTCGAATTTGTATCCAAATGTCTAATTACTAAGCTAAATTAATCCAACTGCTTTTCATACATGTAGCCTGAGACAAATGTTACAGTAAATTTTGGGAGAATACTCTAATCGGGCGCTAAATTTTCTTGAAAGGGCTCACTTATTTGTGCTATAACTGCTATGTTAATTTGTTTACATTGTAATGAATAAGTGAGTAACAAATCTTTCTTTTATCCTCCACGGAAGAAACTATTCAAGTTTCACATATGTAAATCATTGATTAATCTTGAAAAAAGAGAAAAAAATAATAATAATCAAGGACAGATATTATTTGGAGCAAATGTTGATTTACTCCTAGTATACCTCCTAGTATATAAGATTTGGGTATATTCTTTTGGCAATTTGGCATTGTTGATCCTAACGTTATAATGTCCACAAGGGCATTATCAGTTTCCCAACATATGCTTAAATATGTTAAAAAAAAATATATCAACATCTCCAAGTAAGCAATTTTCTTTTTTCAATCGCCAAGGCTATATATGGCATTACACATAAGATTGTTTGTTTGTTTTTCTCATAATAAAGAGCCCAGTTATTTTTATGCAGAAAAACAGCAATGCATTGATTGAGATTACCTTTGGCAATAGCACAAGCGTATCCAACGGAGACGGACATACAGAGAGTATAGAGTCCAAGAAGGAAGAGATTCACGGGGTGTTTCTTGTAACATTTGCTCAACACAAGCAAAACTGCATTTCCCCAAAAATAAAATCATAAGAATTAAGCAGGGTGCAATTAGCTATGATTTAATATTTTCCAAGGTTATACGTGACTAAATGCTAAAACCCACAAACAATGTGTTTTTACAAAATATATTTATATATAATAATAATGTTATTTGTATGACTTTTGAAAATATCTTTAAAATGTTACAAATAACATTACACATTCGTTCATATATAAAAACGTACGGATGATTGAGACAACGAGGGCAACAATCAAGACTATGATTCGATAAGGGTTGTTGGTCTTGTTTTGAACGAAATCCGTGGCGGGCGGGAAAAACATGAAGACGCATGCGACGGCAACAGTTAAAAGCAATTGAATGGCGATAATGGAGTAAACCTTTCGGATGAATCCCCACCGTAGCTCCGGTGACTCTGTCATTGAGGGATAGAGGCTCTTGCCATTGCCCTGCCCCTGCCCAGAGAACCCTGCCTCAACATCACCCTTACCCATGGTGCCGATGATTAATTGCACAAACCCAAGAAAATGTTGTATCTAGCTATGAGAATAATTTAAGGTTTTTCGATGGTTTAGGCCTTCAGAGATAATATTATATAAGAACAACAAGGAAGAGGAACAATAAGATGACAATTAATTAGGATGTTAAGTTAGTTTAACGGATTTTGTCTTTTTTGGCAACTATATGTTCTGGTTGAAACCGAAGCTGAGGTTGTAATGCATGCATATATAGAAAAACGGTTTGGTTTATATAGTTTAAGGTGACAAGCGTGACGTGCTGTGTGAATATTGTGTAGTACTGCATTTAAATTTAGGATTTTTTCCTCGTTGTCTTTAAAATGTACAAATATACTATTATTATGTGAGCATTGTTGTTAAAAATGAGAGCATTTGGGGTTCATTTTTATTATCCCTAAACCGTATAGATTATTATGTAGTTATTGAATCATTTGCTAACTGATACTCTTTGAATGATTTTATGCGTTTAGTTAGTTAAAAACTTGCTTTGAAAAATGATTATACTATGAATAACTAAAAGATAATATATATATATCATGCATGAAATGCTATGCAAGCTAATTAACCATGAATTGTGATAAAATTTAAATTTTTTTATGCTATTAATGTGCTAACTCGTGGTAATTGAATATTGGTTCTAATTAATTTCATCAATTGTATTGATATAGGCATGAACTAGAAGCATGTTTAATCATATTATGACACGTAGCATGATTAATTACATAATTTAAATACTTGCATAGGCATGAGACCTTTGAAATACGAGGAGGTGATTGACAATAAATGCCTGAATGATAGAATAAAAATGTTTTACGTTTTTCCATCAACTTGAATAGCATAAGATGGGAGAGGCTTCGAGCTTAAAAAGGAAGAACTACTGTGGGTCAATGGGGTCTCTCTGCTTCCAATTATAGATAGTTAGGGATTAGTTAATTAATAATTATGGAAAGGATTATGCTTATTGTATAGAAGATTGATGAACAATCAAATTAGTGCATTCTCAAAGAATACTTGAGAGTTATAGACCGACTCAAATGAGCTTAACATGCGATTATGTGATATAAGTTCATATGCCAAATCCTTGATTAGTCATTTCTATGCGCCTACAATACTTTTGGGGGATGCTGTTGACCATGTAGTTGGGACCATACATCATTCATGGTCCACACTATTTTGATGGAAATGGACAATCCTTAAGTTGCTCATTGTACCACAAGACAACTTTGCCAGGCCAAAACATAGCCCCACATTTCTCCCTTAGCTTTATTGTTTCTTTATATAAACTGAGATATGACATTTTCCCCATAATTTTTCAAAAGAGAAGTTTTATTTGTCCTTAGAAGAGTTAATGGACCATTCGATCAGGTTGCATTTGATACAAGTGACAAGGTAAAGAGATAGAGACATAAGAATAAAAAGTTGTAGCATTTTTTATACTTGATTGAAGTTGGGATGGAAGAGACAATAATTTTTTGCATGAAGACATAAAATTTGGGCATGAAGATGCAAAATTTTCTTTGTCTCAATTTCATGTTATATTCCTAGTATGAAACGCAGCTCTGGGAACTAATGAGAGGTGTAAGTAATAACTTTTTTTAAAAAATAATCATAAATGGTTTTTACCTCTTTGGGTTTGATAGGTAATACCAACCTACAAGTAACAGGACTGTTTTAAAAAATAGAGTTCACGCATATTGCATTATGGTAGCCATTGATGAAAAGAGGAAGAAAGTGAAAGAACTAAGAGAGAAAAAGGAAGGATTGTGA
Source organism: Nissolia schottii (assembly GCA_003254905.1). Lineage (NCBI taxonomy): Eukaryota > Viridiplantae > Streptophyta > Magnoliopsida > Fabales > Fabaceae > Nissolia > Nissolia schottii. The sequence goes on from QANU01024517.1 coordinate 801,199, forward strand.
TTGTAGATCTGTATAGTATGAGGCATGTTTGCCAGTGTAATGTAAGCATTATATATCATATATAAATCAGGGTTCAATTTAACACTATTTACTGTTGGAAGATCACATCAGTCCTGTATGCACTTATAATGGACCCATGGTATAGCTGGATAGGACTAAATGCAAGCAAATTTTACACGTTGAAACGTAAAATTAAAGAACAAAAGGAAAAATGATACATAGAAACTGTTATTTGATTCTATTTATTATTAGCTTGGATTCTATTTTACCATAAAGAAAAGCTTGGATTTTATTTTTGTTTAAAAAGAACAAAGGAAAAATGTTTGCAGGGTAACTCCAGGAGAGTTATGTAATGGACCCCGTTCCAAAGAAAGTAACAAGAAAATAAGACATTTAAATAGCATAACCTTCTTGTAAAGTCACTCACTGATGACTTGTGTATTCAAGGAATGGGCCATGTTGAACATAAAGCATAGAAAACAGTACTATAATCTCCTGCAAAAGTCATTAATTGGTTAATACTGTGTATTCAAAGGATGGACCATGTTAGGGTTGTTATGGCTTATGAATATGATCTCATCAATTTCACTAAAAAATATTGTAAAAATGAGAACATTAACAACTCACAAAACTATAGACCAGAACAAAAATTTTCATTTGCTTTAAGAACACCTAATTGTCTTTTAAAAGATAGAGGGTGGCATCTTAATCAATGATTTCTTTTTTCTAACCTGTTCTTTTTGACTGAGCAGTTTTGTCTATATGGCACAACAAAACAAAAAGAACAAGATTATGGGACCCAGTTGAATAGTAGATCCATAATACTTATGAACTTACAAAAAGAAAAAATTAGAGCCCTTAAAAACAAGTCTTCAATCAGTGATGAAATGAACCAAAGGCAGCCAGCCACATGTGATAATCAACAAGAAAACTCAGAAAAAAGGATATAAGGGGAAAACAGCATGGGAGAGAGCATGAAAGGAGGATTCCATGTTTATTTGTCTCCTTGGCCATAAACATAGTGATATGCATGACTTGTTTTTGTCCATTTCCATCCCTCAACTGTAGTTTTCACTGTCTCCCAAAATTACAATTCACCTCCCTCATATATTACTTTTCCAGAATTTTTTTCTCCCTTAACACTTATTTTCATGCTCTGTTAACGAGACCAATTAATATATGCGATAGTACTTTCTAACACCAATGTTGAACTTAAATCCTTCAAGAATGGAACAAACTTATCGATTACTCGACCGTCTATATTGTAAATGTAATATTTAATCTTATTTCCTTTTTTTTCTCTCTTCTGAATTTACAGTTAAGCTCGAACAATGTACATGAACCAAAACCAAAGACACAGCAGCAGAACCAATCTGCCATTAAGAATCTGATCATGATTCATGAATGATAAATATATGAAAAAAAGGAAAATGAGAAATTAGAAGTAAATAAAACTATTATCGATATTGTTATTTCTTCTTCTTTTTAATCTTTCCATTACAGAAGAGTGAACCGAATCCGAAGAACCTTGCAGTTGCTTTGGGAATATATGCCTGCGGCAGATTCAAAACAGGACTAATCCTAACACCGTTACCAGAAGAAGAAGATCCACATTTTTTCTTCAACGAAGGCTTCTGATAAGAACTATAGAAATAATATGTACTTGAACTCGAAGAGGAAGAAGAAGATGACCTTCTGCTCGAAACAGAGCACTGTTTCTGCAACCTCTGCTTCGGAGCCTCTGTTTGCTTCGGGTTGGGCGCCGAACCGGTGGAGTTGCTTCGTGACAGGAACTGCAGCGAGCGAATCAAGCTGCTACCGTGAGACGTATCGAAATTCAAGCTGCTGCTGCGCTTGAATTGCCAGAAGAACTTCGAAGATGGCTTCTCTTCTTCTTCATCCTCTGTTTCGTCAGATTCTGCAGATAAAAACTCCTTGAGCCTCTTCTTTACGGTGAATCCGGTGCTTGAGCGTTGATTTCGATGGCGATCGGGCTCTGTGGGTTTGGAAAATTGCTTGATTTCCATTGGAACGATCTTGCCGTTGGAGAAGAGCTCATCGGCTGAAGAGAGTTGCTCTGCTATCATCCCATTGGTGATGCAGAAAACGAAATCGGTGGTGGCGGCGGCGCCGGAGTCCAAGACGCGGAGCTCCGATCGGAGTTGTCGGTTCTCGACGGGGACAGCGCCGTCGTTGTTCTTCAGATCGTGTGAGAATGAGATGCGGGGGCTGATTCCCGCGCTTGATATCTCGGAGGCAGAGCATACTTCTATTGCCATGGCTGAAACAGGGGAAATCTGTTTCTCATAAAACAGAGTATGTGTGTGTATGTAAGTGTCTCAAACCGCGAAAAAGTTTCAAAATTTATGGGGTGAGGTGACGGTGTTAGTTGAGATTGTAATGGGTTTAGGGTCAAATGAATGAAAGAGACAGAGAAAGAGAGAAGGGTAAGAAGTCAGAAATTGCAGCCTTAACTTTGGGGGAGAGAGAGAGGTTGTGGGAGTAGGAAGGCTAGGAATATCGTGTTTCAAATCTTGGGGGAACAATTGTGCAATGTGAGGAAGATTAGCATTGAGGGGTAGATTAGGATCAGAGTAGGGTAGATCCTTTGCTTTAAAGAAGTGCTGTTTTTATCAGATGAAAGGGTAAAGCAAAAGCAGTTGAAACCAATCACCGAAAGGCTACAAAAGGATCTCTCTTTTTCATGGGTTTCCAAAGAAGCCTTAGGATTCAAAGCATCTGAAGTGTGTCATCAAAGAGAGAAAGGGAAAAAAAACAAAATAAAAGAAAAGAAAAGGAATTGACATGCACCACGAGATTTACCATAGGAGGCAGGATGAGATTTGTGGAATAATTTTACCTGCTACTAACCTAAATGGTAATGGCAGTATTCACTGTTAATAGTATTATAGTCACATAGAATTAGATGACTTATAAAGTGGAATCTTTGCTTAAAAATGAAAGAGAGTGTCACTTATGAAGTTAAAGCATAACAAAATGGTAAAGTGATGCACCTTTTCAATACAGCCGTGGTGTTTTGGTTTATGTCTAATTCTGCAATAATTGCAGACAAAACTTAATTATTCTTATACTTTAAAATTGTCATCTAGTTTGTCGATACGATCCAGAATATGCACGAATTTTACAAAGGGTAAAAACATTAGGAAACCGTTTTGTATTCTACTTTTAACGAAGGGTAAAACATTGGCTAACATAGTTTTGTACTGCATTCGTTACTTTTCTGATTTCCCCCTCTACTCTTTAGCATTCAATCTTCAACAAAATGATAATCGCAAGTGGAGATGATAGTTGTGAACGTAGAAGTAAAATTGATCGCAAACTATTGTAGAGACAATCTTGGCTTTATATTATTAAAAAACTTTCGATAAGACAAAATACCCTGAAAATGTTATTTCAGATCAAAAAAATACAAATTAATCTTACAACTGTTGTTTGAATGAGCCCAAACTTTTGAGAGATTATTTTTGTTCTTATAAGTTAATTGCATAAAGGTATTTGTAAACTTACCATCTTAATTTAGTTTTAGCCATCAAATTTTCATTCACCCCGATCAATTGAAGCTTTAGTGACATAAATATATGAATGATCACTGTAATGGGATTATTTAAAGATATCTGCATAACAGGTACAGGCCTATCTTTAAAAAAAAAAAAAAACCTTTTGATGAAAATAGAGGTGGTGACTGGTGAGAAAATCATTTTATCTTATCACGTTTTATCAATGATTAGACTACACAAATGTCAATTTAACCTGAGTTACTTTAAAATGTGCTCAAAAGACAGTGCACGAGCTTGGGTTTGTCAATGCCCAATTTTGGATTTGCGCAATCATCATCATCATCAGAAGTACTTATCTTCTGTAAAAAAACATTTAACTACCGCATGTTTTTCTAAGATTTCCAACATTTTGATGTAGAACCTAACTTAGGCCATTCATGCTGGCCTGAGTGGTGGAAACATCATGTTAGATAATTGAGGAGCTTAGCATTAGGTGGCACGCGATGTAGGGTCCATTTTTAGGGACAATAAACATAGCCAAAAAATGATCCTACTTCATAGGAAATTATTGTGGTATGACTAGGCACTATCACAGGGGAGTACTAGTATCATACCTTTAGTACTTCTTCAAGCAATACTAACATCATGACTAAGATTTTCAGTGATGACAGAATGCTTCTTTTATAACATGAAGGTGAACCCTTTACAATTTTAAAACATACAATATGATGGAAAATTTGTTGTTTTCTATTGCCGGTATCAACAATTAGAGTATGTGTGGAATAAAGTAGAGGACATTGATAGAGTTGAACTGAGGTGGTGTGAACGTTCTTTAAGGTTCACAAGCACACCAAAACCAAAGGTTAGGTAACCTTTTATTAATTCTATATGGAAGTCAACCGATTATTTGCGCCGTAGAAACAGGTACCCCATTTTACTTTTCTAATACTATCATTTTATGTGTTTGTAATGCATAATTATTGAGATCTTACTTTTTCAAAGTAGCTCAATTTGTAAGGAATGTGAAATAATCTTGATTTTCTTCCAACCAGTCGTAGTTAGTGTGGCAAGGATAGTGAATTTGGATTTGGATAACGTGTGTAACAGATTGCATTGTATTGCATTATTTACTAAGTCTCTGCATATGTTAAATGGACATTGCTCTTGAGCCTTGATTTACAGATGCTTTTGTATGGCTGGAGGGAATCTTTCAGCTTGTTCAATTATGCTGTTGACATATGCTGAGCAAAACACACAGACATATAAAATGGAAGATTACGATGAGAACAATTATTATATACAAAAGTGAAATGAGTAAATCTTGTCAATTAGATCTTTTATGAATAATAAAAAATATAGGGTTAATTATGTTTTTGGTCCCTGTAAAATTTGGAAGTTTGGTTGTAGTCCCTGTATAAAAGTTTTAGTCCCTACAAAATTGTAAAATTAGGTTTTAGTCCCTGGGGAGGGGTGAGGGTTGACTGGGCTGACGTGGCACTGACGCGGCGCACCACATCGGATGCCACGTGGCATAACCCAAAGCCCAACCCAGACCCATGACCCGAACCCAATTCTGAACCCATCCCTGTCGTTACCCCTCCGCCCGCCCGCCCAGTTGATTGGCAAGTCGACTGATACGACCCCTTCTTCTGCTGCAGTTGAACCGTGTACCAGAGGATGATACTGGGAAGATAGCTATATTCATTGTCAAATCCAACCCCACCTAGTAAAATCCAATTTTTAAGCAGCAGCTAGGCATCTGCCCTCCGATTCGGATCTTACGAAGTCCGTACTCATCTGCAAATGCGCACCCCATAGCACACAGACTTCTCTCCCTGCAAAAACGAAAACGAAAACCACTTTTCTTTTCTTTTCTTTTATTTTCTTTTCTTTTCTTTAAGCGTTGCTCTCTCGTTCATTTCCACAAACACCATGCATCCAACCCACATCCGCATCCAACCCGCATCCGCACCTCCCCATCGAACCCACCCCTCCGCCTCCCAGCCCTTCACCTCCTCCGCCTCATCCTCCGGCTGCCACCGCCTCGTGCAGCGCTCCGCGTCCACCAGATTTTCCCGGCAGAACACGACGCGGGAGGTGGTCTTAAACGACGTAGTAGGGAACGGGATATCGGGGATACTGTACAAGTGGGCGAACTACGGGAGGGGGTGGAGGCCGCGGTGGTTCGTGCTGCATGACGGCGTTTGGTCGTATTATAAGATCCACAGCCACGATAAGCTGGTGCTGAACGATGATGTGGAGACGGGGTCGAAGGTGATCGGGGAGGAGTCGCTCCGCCGCATCAACAGCCACCGGCATTGCCCTTCTCGCCAGCGTAGGGCTGCCAGTGTATGCTCTGTGGAGATTGGGTTCCGGGGGAGAGGGATGGGTGGGGG